>JAITYT010000488.1:64702-95195 GCA_025433975.1 Liostenogaster flavolineata
AAATATATTTTGTTATGTGTCTCCTGTCAGTGTTACGACGATGAATCATAAAATTGCCAGAAAATTGTATTTTATTTACTTCATATTAGAAAACCGAAATCGCTCTTCAGCTAACTCGATATATTCGTTTCTTGTTACAGCAATTTCTCGCACGTAAAATAGACGAAACACGAGCGTACTCATGGTATACCGACACATAGTTTGAAGACCGTTCTCTCGTAGAGAGAACTTTCAATATTTCACGGTGGCTTTTCGCTCGAGTTGCTATTTTTTTACGAGAAGTTCTACTATTTGGACGAAGCTGTCGAATTATCGGCGCTCGTGGCAGGTCGTTGTTACGGAAGTAACTTTTCCTTGAAAGGAAGCATCGCCCTCGGCTAAAAAACACGTTGTGCGAAAGCCATGACAACGACGGTACCACGAGTATCACGAGCGCAAAGAGCATGAAAAACTCGAATGTACATCGAAGTTAACTCGTACTAACGTCCAATTTATTTTTAATCGACGTATATTCTCGATTTGAAATAAGTTTCAACTCGAGTGAAATCAACTCACCGAAACTTGCTTATCAAAAGCTTGCTTTATAGAATCAAATGGCCACCATTGGTTTTAATTGACAAACCTTTTAAAAATGAAACGAAAGGCGTACGTCCGAATAAATGGCGATCAAACGCGATTCTAAAACGATTATTGTAAGCCCTCGTTCGACGAGGATCATTTTCGTGCACTTTGTATTTCATTTCAAAACTTCCTTGACAAATTTGACAACTTTCATCGCAAAATAATTCGGAAAGATTTTCTGTTTCGCGGTTAATTAGAAAATCATTTTCTTGTTAACGACCCCGATTCCAAAACAACCCTTAACCCGTTTTTTTTTATCTGTTTGTTGTATTGTTTGTTAATTTATCGGTTCACACGTAAACCGCAGTTAAAAGCGCTATAATTTATTAAATCGATCCATATAGATATCTAAAACAATAATTTCATAATGTTCTCTTTCCTTAGGTGATACATTTTATTACAATACCTTTCGCCTTTTTCGCTAGTACCGCTGGCAGAAAGTAGCATTAAAGAGGCTAAATTACAACGCGAATCGTACGTCGGATATCGCGGACTACATACAGAATTAAGAGAATCATCGTAGAAAACTCAAGACGCTAATTACGTCGTTAAAATCGTAAGTGCTACGCAAATGGAGAATGACGTTCGTAAAAATTTATCGGTTTTATAAGTTAGATCTTCTTTTACGCGATTTTATTATAACGTATCCACCGCATAAAACGAGACCTTACGGTATAACGCTTCGATGGGCTCTCGAAAATCAGCCTGTACGTCGCTCTAACGAGAGGATCGAATATTCTTTTCCCTTTTTCATTCTTCCAATCGATTTTAACGAAACGCCCGCGATCGCGCGAACGAACTACCAACGACGAAGCGAAATTACTGCTCGGCTACGCTCGAATCGCCCTTTCTCGGTTCTTCGTCGCCCATTCTTACGACGTGGACGAGCGAGCGCATTTCTAATTCACGATTAAACGGATTTCAATTCCTCCTGGCTCTCCAGCGCTCGCCAGAAGGAACGATCGCACCGAGATGACGTCACTATCGCGTCTCTTAGTAATAATCGAGCACGCCGAGGAGAAAATCAGATTATGCGAGTAAGAAGGGAAGCGACCTTCGTTGCCGTCGTTAAGCTCAGTTTCCTTGATTAAGTAAGGGAGAATTAATTAAGGGAATCATGGCGAGGAGTCCCTTGGAGCCTTCGAAGGATCGGTCGGTTCCTTCAGGATCGACGGGGATTTCGCGGACTTTCCGACGTGAAAATGTCGCAGTTGAAATCGCGCTTGCGCGCCGTTGCTTCGTCCCTCGCGTTTCTTCTCGCGCCTTCCTTCCATCCTGCCCCTTGCCTCCCCCCGTCTTACGTGGAAATACAATTAAGCGAGAGACAGGGAGACGGAGTCACGATTCCTCCTTCCTCTTGTCACGGGATCCCTCGAGTTTCTCCGTCGTGAATTGAAATTTGTAGGTCGCGCGCGTCTCCTCGCGACGACGCTCGACCAATCGAACGAGATTCGTCCAAGTTCACTCACGGATGTCCTATCGATTCGTCGAGACGGTTTGCCTCGCTGTGAATAACTCGTCACGGTTCTTATCGCGACGATTTTTTTCTCTTTCTTCTTTTTTATGGAAGACGAGGGAATCGTCACGGTCTTTCGTCTTCTCGGTGACTCGACGACTCTCGTAAGAAACGTTACGAGCGCTGAGTCAGTCTTTGGACATCTCGGAGCCTTCTCCTGACGTTTTTAGGTCTTTCATCGCTTCGATGTTGATTTAGCCGATGGCGAGAAACTCTAGGAATCGACGAAGGACGATGAACGCGCGATGGATTAATCTCTACTAGTCTGTATGTTACGTTACACGTTTTACCGTGTAGAGTACAATATCGATACCGTGTTAAACTACTGTTCTTAAATCGCATAACACTACTCTTCGTAACGTCTTGCGTCTTTCACAACAACGTTCTAGCGCGTCTTTTTACTCATGCGACGCAAGTATGACCATAAAACGTTAATCTAGAGAGTGGCCCGTTCCCTTTATTTGTTTTTTTATCGTAACATTCTACTCGTTGTACTTCTAATACAATAATTGTATTATATCGATATTTTTAGGATAAAAGAAAATATCGCGAAGTATTTGTCGATTGTTTCGAATGGCAAGATTCCTGTGTTAAATTACACGACGTGACAAAATTAAACGAGAGATTAAAACGTCAGGTAAATTGAAACGAAACGATCTAGGGATCATCTTGGGGCAAAATTAACGCGTAAAGTCGCGTAAAGTAAGTTCAACGTAAACGCACGGAATTTCACGGGGAAGATGGCCGCCTCGTATTATCCCACGTCGGAATTGCGCGATAAGCAGTCTTCACCGCGGTACTTCAACAATGGAGTTGATAAACTTCGTTGGACAGCGCTAAAACGTTTGCATAGCGGACAACAGGGCAAATTACCATGCGGGGAGGCATCTTTTGGTCGATTCGATCGACTCCGTTGGAGCCGGAGACATCGAGGTACGATCACGCGTCGAATCGTTCACTAGAAACAAGTGGAAAAGATCGAAATTCCGTAGACGAACGAAAGGTCGATCGTGGGAGGAAAATGTTCCACGATTCTCTTCGATTTTGCCGACCATCGTTGATAAATCAGGATATCCCGTAATTATCGCGCTTCGAACTCAATTTTGCAGAGATAATGCGCAAATTATTCCATGACGATTTCCACGTTCGAACGTTTCAGCAGTTGTTAAAGAACCCACGACGACGTAACGCGTTACAACGCGCGTGGATCCCGGCAGGAAGGAAGAAATAAAAGGCGACGAATCGATCTTGATATTTCTTGGAAGACAGGCGAGAGAAACGTTGGCGAACTTCTTTTTGCCCTTCTCAGCATTTTATTTCAAACGTCTCGGCTGAAAGCGACACTATCTGCGACGTACTTTACCTTCAAGGACTTCATCGATGCTCTAAGCTACAATGGACAACTTTTCGCGTACGATTCACTCCCTATGTTTCGACGATCCGACGAATTCGTAGTTTTTCACCTTCGGTCGCGTTGTTCCCCTTAAATCTCTTTCCTCGCGTATACGTTAGGTGGTTTCTCGCAAGGAAAAATTTTTCCGTCCGAAAGCTCTCACGCGACTACGCGTAAATATCTTCGAGTATCGTTTAATCGATCGTCGACCAATCCTTCCATTATTTACGCGATAAATATTCGAAATTCTCCATTTTCACTTATTGAGAAAATAAGGGAAAAAATAAGGAGAGCGGAAAAGCTTCGTTTCCGCTAGACAGGAGTGCATCGTTTGCGCGAAATCCGTTATCTCGGCAAGAGATTATTCGGAGCGTCAATATTTTAATCTCGAACTTTAGTCGTCGTCGATAAATGCGCATAGTTTCGCGTGAAATCGATAACCGATGCGACGACGACGATAGTTCGATACAGAACTTTCGTGACTTTAATTACACGAGAAAATTGTCAAACGATTTTGTTGGATAAGGAACTAAATTTAAGGACTCGACCGTCGCATCGTTGAGATTCAGCGAACCCTTGCGAATTTGTCACTTCGCGCGAAAAATATTCGTTGGCTCGGTCTTCATTGATTTTGGCAGCGCACGCGTTAATATCGCGAATCGATAAACGCGTCAGCTTTAAAAACGCGATATCGCTTCTTACTGTAAGTAGCGCTTTGCTGTAATTAACACGGGGAAGCATAGCATTCGCGGCTCGCTTCGGGAGGCGAACAATATGGGCTTGTCAAAATGTCGAGCTAATTAATTTTCGCGTTTTCAGGAAGAACCAACGCAATTACGCGTACGTTTCAGGCGTTTAACCTTTCGATAATCCGATAAAAATGATGGAAATTTCTTTAATACGATTACACGAGATTGACGTGCAACGAAAATCTAGGAGAGGATACGGGTGTCTTTTAGCTACTGTATAAACGCGTTTAATATTTTTCAATTAATACAATTTTATTTTTACATCGAATGACCTCCATTGGAAACTACGGATTTGCAACGTCGCTAGTATCGATTCATTCCACGAACGTAAAAATGGAATAATAATAACAATGGTGGACGCAAATATATCAAAACATATTTAATAGAAAGTGTTGAACTCTCTTACGTAACTTGAAACTATAAAACACGTCGACCAGCTTTTGTTCAATTTAGTAAAATACTATTGTTTTATCGTTACTCGTTTTTAGCGCGAAACTCATTATATCGTTTTACAAACGTTTTTAATGTTCGAGTAAAATCGTAGCTCGTAATTATGGGTCCGATCGTATCAACTGATCGTACGAAACGTGCGAAAGTTTCGTAGAAAATTTCGGACACTCGTATGCGGAGTGTTATTCACGAGAAGCTACAGAGAGACGGTGAAAGCGATACATGCACATGTACACGCGCGTAGACTACTGCGACGTTATACGATCACTGATATTGCACATCGGTTTACGGCGCCTTTTTATTCGTCTCTTATTAGCACGACGTAAAGAACGCCGCAAACGCGAAATACGAGAGACCATTGCCTTCGTAAATCCGTTTTTCTACCGACGTGTATTTCTCAAATGTGCGGGCGTTCGTGCAAACGAAATTCGAGCAGCTGGAATAAAGGAAAAGTAGGAGAAAAAGAATAGGAGTGAGAAAGAAAATGGCAGGATGGAAAGAAAATTCAAGTAGACGCGAATTTGGAATTCGAAACATGACGATCGAGTAAGGTTCCCTACGTGCAACTTTTAACGAAACGTTTTTTCGTAAGAACTTACCTTTGATACCGTGCTATATTCGCAAACGCACGAAGGATCGTATCGGGTTGCTTTTCCTCGCAATATTTCTAATTAGATACAGATATTTCTAATTAGTTTATTTTGAACGCGATCCAAGTCGCATTTTCAACAAAATCAAGTTAACGATAAATTAATTAGAATTGAACGGTATCTCTTGATTCGAAGGAAATTTGCAAACAATTTGTTGAAAAGTATTGAGATTCTGTTCGAGAGAAGTTTTGCTAATAACAAAAATGTTTATTTTGAAAGTGGCTTAACTCCATTCGTAATAAAGGAAAACATATTGTTCGCTTCATAATTGCTATTATTTTAATAGAAAGCGTAGGTTTGACTCTCTTCGACACACTTAAGCAGTATGGCTCGTTGTAATATCTGGCATCGATTTCCTTGCTGTATTTTTCTCGCATTAACGACAAACACACGCCAAGAGTACGCGAACAGAGTCGAAAGTGGTCAACGATTTAACATCGATTTAGTGTAGCAACGATAAATTCGCCATTGTCGATTAACGATATTTAGCAGGAAGTTTATTCGATCGGTTTGGATTTCGTAAGTCGACACACGAGGAGTTTCGTTGTCACGGATTCGTCGTTCGATCTCGTAAATTCTGATGGCGATGGTAGTATCGAGGTAACGACGTATCCACGTGACGCATGAGTTTCCTTTCTAGGTTTGAGACGGGAGCGAATGCCGCGAAGTCGACCGTAAAGTTACGACGCAACGAGGCAACGACGTCTCTGCGTAAATTCGAGAGCGCGGAATAAATTCTTCAAAAAAACAGTGACGCGTTCTCTTATACATGGAACGATCGGTCTCTCTTACGAGAAATACAAGTCGGTAAACGCATGGACGATACACGATGGAGGATGCCGTGTCCTTTCTTTTCGTCTCGTTGCCACGATTTATCCGAAAAGATCGCTTTGTACTTTCCCGGCACAAAACGGAAAGAACGACGTCGCTCGTTCGCTGCTCCAACATGGATTTTTTTAACGAAGCTGAGAGTAGCGCTTATTTTATTAGGTCGATGGAAGGGTTCGTTCCAGTTTTTGTTTTTAAGATTTTGTCAGAAAAATCTTGGTTGACAAAATATGGTGATGGGTTGAACTTAATATTAGGAGGATGGAAAAGTAATCAACATTTTTTTGCATTTATTGATCAAGGAAATCTTAAATACTTATCAATAAAATAATTTCCATAATTTTCTAACACTTTGCCAGCGTAAAGACAGTTGTTCGATTGCCTTTTTAAAAAATCTTTAAAATAAAATAAACAAAATATTTTAAAAATTAAAGAAATTTTGATTTGATTACTTTCCGGTAGACCTAATAATGTCGTCACGGCGTAGAAAAGGTTCGTATCGTCGTTCGAGCATTCACGTCGATATCTAGCTTGCAATTTATCTTGTCACCTGACCTCGGTCTTTCTACTTTTAAATTTTTCAACTTATAACGAACAGCTTAACTAATATAGCTGACGCGGCAGTCAACGTGTTGAGAGAAGCTGTTGAAACACGTACACCGCGATACAACGGTGAAAATCTCGCCACGGAGATGGCGGAGTGTCCATCCGAGCGCGATAATTTCGGTCTCTTAACGCGGCCAGAAGAACGACGATCGAACGATCGTACCGGCAGAAGTACAGCCGCGCGGCAAATCGTGCGTGTGATTTGCGGGCGCTACGTCAAGGACGTGTCAATAGCGCGTACCGGGCGTACGTTGTACCGTATACCGGACGAGGCAACGACGCGTACTCTCGTCTCTCTACCTACGGCTTATCAATAAATCATGTCTGAATCGCGCATCGATCGAGAACGTACGCTTCGGAATTTCCGACGACATTATCAATTTTTCCGTCGGTAAAGCGCATCATCGCGATATTCGTCGAAAATCGATTGGATCGACTCCTCTAAGAAGGATCGCGAAACACGAAGCGAACGATTGTCGCGAGCTCCGTCACTCAAATATGGGCGACGCTCTTCTTGTTCAAGTTATTCAGGATTTTTAATAGGAATTTAATGGAATCAGCACTGAAATATTAATATAGGATATACAACATAGAAATTCACACGGTAGAGTTACGTGCTTGCTATTCGTCCTGATTTTAAATCAGGACATTTTACGCTGTTTGTTTGAAATTTTACATTGAAAATAATTCTTGGAACGAGCTAAGTTCTTATATTGTTTTTACGATAATTTAACACGGATTTGTTACATTCGCACTACTTTCGTAAGTAGTCGATATAGCGTAAGGATCAGCCATATACGGATGACGCGATAGTCAACGCGTTAAAGCGGCAAAAATTGGCACAAAACTGTCCGAGACGACTTCCAACGATTCTCTTCCCTTTTCGTGTCCCGTTGGCCGTTCTCCGTTGGCGACGCGCCGTTCTCGTTCCGTTTCGTTCGCAGGAACGTCACTGAGAAATGGAAATTCCTTTCGTTCGAAAAAGAATAAAGGATAGTCGAAGCGCGTGCTCGTCCGTGGCGCGAGGAAAGTCGATGCCTTCTCTCACCCACGACAAGAACGGCATCGTATTCTCTATATATCTCTAAGCAACGTAGAATTCGTGCGAGAATTCAGCACGAAACTCTTCTCTACCGTTCTCTCCGTCGTCCCTCTATCTCTGTATATTTCTTGACTTCGTACGATCCTCTCGGCAAAATCACATCGCGATTGGCCGGAGCGATGCTCGGAATTCGATTACTCAGTGGCAAAAAGACGAATCGAAGGCGTGGGACTGTGGTGATGCCATTCGGAGAAATCCCAGTCCGCGATAGTCGTCGTCTTTCTTTCCATCATTTCTGCATCCTCTTACCTAAGAAATATTTCGTCCATTCCTTCTTTTCGACTGCACCGTGAACGAAACGACGAGATCGATGAAACGAGGAACGCGAATCAGCGCCATTTTATCGAGGTTCGAGAGACACGCGTTATTTCGTTATTCGATCGCGGTATCGCGCGGAAGTTCGATCGAGGTGCAGTGTTTAGAATTACATATTGTTAGACCGATGAAACGAAGAATGCAGAAGAAAGGACGAGGGCCTCTCTTTGAGACAGCGCCGTTTTATCGAAGTTCGAGCGGTACGCGTTATTTCGATCGAGGTATCGCCTATCGCGCATAAAATTACTCGTCGACGGTGTCGCACGGTTTCGCGAACGATCGAGTTAACCGATACCAACGTTATGTAAATTCTCCGCGCCTCTCCATCCCGTAGAAGATACCTTATGGTTATCCGACCTACTCGCTCACGACTATAGAACAGATATTTGGTTAAGCCTGATTTACATGCGCTGGAAGCTACAGAGACTCGATCACAAAGCCCGGGATGCGACAACGATCGCACATGTCGAGAACGGTAATTACGGAAGAAAATCGAATCACGTTACGTCATAAGGTTCACCTTCGCGATTCAGCTTCAAGGGATCGCCATCGAGGCACTCGTCCATGAACGATAATAATTGCTTCTCGCTTCGCGTCGAAGGTAAGCGGAAGTCGCGGAATTTCAAGGGGGTATTTTTTTTCTATTAAAACAAATATTGTAGAATTTTACAATTTTTTACGTTAATGAGAAATAGCACGAACAATTTACTTATGAAAAGTATGTTTTTTTTATTCGAAAGGATAATTATGACTTCGAGCATGTGGCCATCGCGATCGTTCTCGACGAAACGCGTTCCATTGGTTTAATTTTAGGTTGCTTTTCCGTGGCGTGTCGACCGTGTCACGAGTAACGCGGACGATCTTGACTTTCAAGTCGTCAATCGTTGCTGGTTTATCAGCACAGACCAGTGACTTCGCTTAACCTCGATGAAAATAGAGGAAAGATGTCGGACCACACGATCATCTACATGTCGCTTTATTGGACTATTTTTCGAAATTGCATCGTCCCTAAATCGTCATTCCAATAAATCGATTCTTCGCTTCGCTGTGTGAGTCGTAGCGTCATTTGGTTAAAACCACGACTCACCTGGATCACTGTAATCCATATTTCGAAAAAAATTGATCGAACCCAAGCTTCTGCCTCGTTTTTAAAGAATGGAGAGCCAATATCGCCACCAGCGTGTAACCGCGTCGAACGGTCTATTTTTGCAGCATAAATCGGAGACAGATTTTCAAAATACATTTTTTAATTATTGATCGTTCCTCGTGCCTTAGTCTAATCAGGATTATTTGCTGGACTATATCAAACACCTAAATATCGAAAAAAGCTGGCAGTCGAGAAAAATGACACGTGGAATTGATATTTGTCTTCAAATTCTGTCTAATCTAAAAGAATACGCTGTAAAATAAGGTCAATGTATCTTCTAATACCAATGGGAGTCGTTCGTTGATCTCTCTCTCCCTCTGTCTCGAATAATGACGCCATTCTCTCTCGTGTATTCGACCGAACAACACGGTTAATCGTTTAACAGAGTGCAACTTTTACGATTCATAGTTTAAGAAGAATTTAATTTAATACTTAAACTGAACCCGTCAAAGAAGCTTCCAAGTAAAGAGAAGACGATGGAAATTCAACGTCAATTAGATGAACCAATCTTTCTCTCTCTCGCTCCTCGATTAATTAATTTTTCGGACGTTCGAAATTTTCCAACTTGTTTTACGAAACGTCAAACGAACGAGTTTCCAAACACCCGGAAGTTATAATAAAATTCTCTATCGGTAACTAGACTTAGTTGGACGAAGACGTCGCTCGAAACGAATTTCTTAGGATGTCTTAGGCCCCGCTGCTCGATCCGTTCGATGCGTGTAACCAACGCGCGATCACGTCGTAACGGCCGACCTTCGTGTCTGAAGGCTGCGCAAATTGGCACGCCAACTGGCGCGGAAAATCGGAGAATTCCTCGGTGCTTCCTAGATCCGTCAAGATTTCCAGCGCGCGCAAGGCGAGCTTGCACTTATCACTGGCGGCAGATTCACAGTCTTACGTCGGTCCTATCGCAATCCCCCGAGATCATGTCAGATCCTTCGCGTTCATTTGTACGCGCAACTGCGCTTCTTTCCGCATCGCGAACCGTTGCATACCGATGCGATAATTTTAAGAGCGAACGAACCGCGGTACCGCCATGCAAAACGGTTCAATCGGTTTTCCTTACGTGTTTTTCGATCTCGAGGATTCCGCGAGGATGTTCGAAGGAGGACGAAAATATCGAGCGCTGCAACGAGTGGAACGAGAGCCAATAAACGTCGCTCATTAACCTCTCCGATTTCAACCGTCGGTAGGTCGCTTTTTTTCTGCTTGGAACGTCGACATCGGTGGCACTGAACGCTTTTAACCCATTCGCATCCATAAGCGTGCTAATATGCTCGTTGGAATTGGCATCGATCACCTCGAGCGTACTGGTGCGAAGTTAACCCGGCTGCTATCTGATGGATCATTGTTTTGCTTTTTGACCGGTTTGATTTAGGTGAAAGAACTGCTTAAAAATTTGCTTAAAATCGGTCTAAAAATAACTTGACCCTTTTCCTACTAGGGGTGATTATAGTCACCCGTCAAAAATATGGAACTAAAATTAGGGTTATGTGTGTTTCTGTGTTTTGAAAAGTTTCATTCAGAGTATCATTATTAAAAAAGTTACTGCTCGATATAATGTTAGGATTATTATTACTATTAGGTTGGTGCGTATGAAATTTTTAAGTGAATATATAATTATATATAAAAATCTGACATTTCATATGCACCAACTTAATATTTTTATTTTCGAGACAAGATTGTCAAAAAACTTGGCTCCGAATGCTGAGGATCGCGCGGGCTTGATGCTTCCATTTTTGGCACGGCGTCCCGTTCTACGGGAGGGACTTCGTGGCGAGACCCGCCGTAGCGAAAGGATTAATAAATGTCTTATTTGGACAAGTGCTAAGTACGCGACGAATGTCTTAAATACCTTAAAAGTCGGTGGTGTTTAGGATTGACTTAAATTCTATGGATAGATCGCCAATGGATTAAGATCAATTATTTTGAACAGAGATGGCCGAAAATATCGCCGTGGATTATTTCATTTTTTTTCAGGACTCGATTTCGTGTCCTCTGTACGTCGTCGTTTCCCTTAATCGAATATTTCGTTCGCTATCGTTGTACGAAAAAGTTCGCGCCTCGCAAGTCGATTCGATGCCCGCTTAATCCGGGCCAGTGTTAAAACGAAGTTTTCCGCGGGTGGAAATTGTGCTGTACAAAGTCATACATAAATTTGCATACGTTATTCAAAAGGGACACCTCAACGCCTTTGTTTAAATTCAGAAATGGATTATCGTGAAATTATATTTCCGCGTGGAAGGTTGCGCACGGCTTGCGCCGTGAATAACGTTAATTTCAAGGGGCAACCATGAGATCGAGATACAAGTAAGATTCGACGAGAAGAATCTTAAGATTTATTTCTGATGCGCGGAGAACGTCATTACGAAGTCGACGACGTTGGAATATGAAAATAGGATTCATTACGATTTTTCCATCGCTACGTGCATATCTGCTTTCTTTCTTTCGTTTGTTCCGAGCATTACGCTTCCTTTCGCGACCTTATTATTACTTTCTTTCCATTTGAAATCACCCCGATTTAAATTTAAGGGCGCAAATCGAGAGACGCGCGTTGCGGATATTCCCGAATTCGATTGGACAGTAGTAACGTCACGCAACGGCGCGGCGCGAAAGCTTTTGAAGGTCCGACGACGGAGGCCTTTCGAGCCGAATCGCGCAAGTAGTATAGCTCGTTTTTCCGCCGACGAGAAGAATTCACCTCACCCGCGTGACCGCGAAATTCCACGAAAATGTTTACTTAAGCATCTCGATTTTTCCCATGAATCCCCCTAAAGCGATAAATTACCAGGGAAATAATACGCAATAATATGCAATAACATGTAACGATATGCAATTATATACGCGCAGTTGCAGATAATTTAACAATTTTTCGATAAATTCTACGTTGTAATTAATTAATTAATTAATTAATTACAGTAACGCTACTTCGATAATACCTCGGCGTAGAAGCTGCGCATATTGCCGAATTCGTATGACATTCGCCGTCTTGATGAAACGATAATCAGTTGAAATTGTAACCGTAACGAAGGAAACTTTGATGAGCGAAATAGTTCGTAGTTATCGTTGACTGTTTTGAAATTCTACCGGCCGGAGAATAATTTATAATTCATACACCGATGAAAGCGGGAACCATATCCGAATAAAAGAAAACATCTGACGGTAAAACAAATGGAAGAGAAGAAGAGTGGTCTGTTATTTCTTCAGTTGGACGAACTGAAGTAGAATTTTCCTCCTAGGACGATCGAAAGATACGCAGAGCAGCCTCTCGACTTTTCATTTACTTCCTTTTTTATTCCATTTATCGTTCGACACTCGCTTCCTAGGTCAACGCATTCGCGATGGACTCGATATTTTCGTATTCGAAGGAAAACAAAATTCCACCGTCGGACGCGAATCTTCGTTTTCCATATTTTAACTCATTCGGATCGACTAATCATAACCAGTAGCGAAGGTACGCGATCGATGTAACGAAGATAATACGTATGCATGAGAATGCTAATGAGGATGCACGCATAGCGAGGGAGTTCTCCTTTTCTGCGATCCTTGGCGTTGCTCGGGAAAACGGCAACTCTCCACTCGAACGTTAGTCGAATTGGAATACGCGGAGGGCCGACTACTCGTAGTTAAAAGATAATTAACAACGTATAATTCAGCGATGTCAAAGTCTAGGACACGCGGAACCAAGTTTCAATTCGCGGTGGAAGACGACGAGAATCTTTCGTCGAACGGTGCGAAATTACTCGCTCGAGAAGTAAGAATCTTCGCGACAACTGTTTGTATTAAGTTTATCGAAGAGTTCTGTCCGTTTCGAATTAAAAGGAACCAATGCATTTTTGATATCTTAGTTAATATTTGCTAGACGATCTAATTTCCATCGTTACCAACCACTTCTTCGCGTCTAGAGTCCTTATACTCTGTATCAAGTACAGAGTTTCGCGTCGAAAGAGTCGATGAGACTTGAGATAATATTATTCGACAAAACTTTCAGGTAAACTTAATATTTCTACGCAAGTAGAACTGGTCTGACTTTACGCGTCTTGCGTCGTAGAAAAGATTCCTAGTTTCATCCTTTTCAAATCGAAGCCGTCCTTCGATCTGTCGATATTAACGTAATATTGATATTAGGTTGTTCGTGAATTAGACCGTTCATGATTCTTTGAAGCGCCATCGTCTTTCATTTTTATAAAAAAAAAAACAAAAAAAAACGAAATTACTTTCCGAACAACGCGATTCTTCCGTCGAGAGAACAAAAAGTGTGAACTTACGAAATCAAAGTTATTTTAGTGTAAAAGAGAAGAGAGAGAGAGAGAGGAATTCGAAGTAACCCGTTGAAGAATACGATACACGTTACGGAATGCAATTACCGGAAACGATCATCCCTCGTCCGATTAAGAACTTCATAGGACTTCATAGGACGGCAACGCGGGGCTTTATCGCGATTTTTATCTCGATGTAACGTCGAACCATCGTCGAGGCAACGGACCCTCTATCGCTCCAATGAAATGCGATTATCTAGCGCAACGTTAAAATGTAAATGCAATTAGTCGACTCCATCGTAGGGCGGCGTTGTATCGTTCGCTTCTACGGAGAAAGATGGGGCGGGTTCTAAGTAAATCGAAGCTCGCGTTTCCACCTCGCGTCTCGACTGACTTACCTGCCTGTCGGCGCATGTCAGTCTACTCGTTTATCGAACGCGATATAATAAAGCGGAGTTAAGCTCCTGCGAATAAAAGTGATCCGCGAGGCACGACGCATTCGATCTAAAATCCATCGCGAAATCCTTCCGCGATGGAATTTTGCGAATCACGTCGCAAAGTATGGAAAAGCTATCGAATTATTCATCAAACGATCGTGTAAGACAATGGTCGCGACAAAGGTCGTTTTTTATCCTTTACAAAGAAGTATCGAAAAAAGTAAAAAGTTTGTCACTTCTTCGGCGTCGTTCCTTTAACTCCTCTTATCGTTCACATTTCGACTATCGTAAAAGCGAGAATTATGCAGATTCTACGTCTACGACGGCGCACGACGAATACGAATTAAATGACTATACAGAGTCATTCGCTCCGCGCCGATCTTTACCACTTAGCCATCTTCGTCGTTTCTCGTTGGACGTTTCGTCATTCGAACCCATCGTATCGTCCTTTTAAACTCATCTCCGTTCCACCTCCTCGAAATCAACGGATATCCAAAAAAATCTTCTCTTCTGCTTTATCTCGCGCACGTAGGAAACGCGAGAGCCTGCGCAGATAATAGCAAGGACACGCGCCGTACAGAACGCGTTTACATCTCGACTCTCGTAAAAGCGAGAATTATGCAGATTCTACGTCTACGACGGCGCACGACGAATACGAGTTAAACGACTATAAAGAGGCATTCGCCGAGCGTGGATCTTTACCACTTATTCATCTTCGTCGTTCTTCGTTGGAGAGACCGCGCGACTGGAGCCGCTCCGACTTCGCGCGCCTCGACCGCAATTTGCATCGCTTATCTCAACCAGCAAATATCGCGGCGTGCAAATTAATAACGTCGCTTTGGACCGCGACGCACCCGATTTGATGAATTTACCGCTTGCTACCGCGTTCAACGCAACGATACCGATCTTAATCGACGATCCACGGCTACGTTGGTCGTTCCTAGAGCTTCGTTACTACTAACTGCGATCCTGGAATCACTTTAGATCGATCGTTTCGAATAGTTACGAGCTTCGTTCGTCGGTCTCTAGTTTAGTCGCGATAAAGTCATCGGGACGACTGTCCTGATCGATGCGATCGTTCTCGTCCAGAATTACGCGACAAAGGGAGAACAGAAGAGAAAAGGAAGGAAAATGGAAGCGTAGTTTCGAAGGAAAGAATTTTTGGTCCGATTAGATCGAACTGAAATCCACGTTGAATCAATGCCGAAGGTATAAGCGGCTTTAATCGATTCGATGATGTTCATGTCGGATTCTATCTTTCAGAGCTCGCGAACGCGCGCTGTCGAATCTCTATCGTGTCATCGAAAAGCAGAACCGAAGGTTTCCTATGTTTTTTAAACAACGACGTCACTGAAAACGACGCGATGTTTTTTTTTCTATTTTTGAATCGTCCTTAATTAATTATTTCTCTAGCTTTGCAGCAGTTTTTGTTGTCGTGCCACTCATTGGGCAATGTTTGTCGGGCGATTACGCGCGCTGATCGTTCGTTTTTTTAATCCGTGCAGTGTCTCGTCGAAAATAGAAACACTGAAAATGGCTAAACGCCTCTCGTACGTACGGCACGACGTATAATTTTCACGCAATCAATCAGAGGTTGACGCGTATACGCGCTGCGTATGCAAATGGCAATCTTTTCCGCGCAGGGTCGTTCCTTTCGTGGCGTACCTTTGTCCAACAGTTTTTCGTGATTTATCTCAGACTGTCGCGTTAGAGCGCAAACATTTTAAAATTCTGCCGTCGAGCTTTCTTCCAATATGCAAAACGAACCTTTAATCGCAAAGTGGAACACAACAAATTTAATTACTGACACTTCTCGCGCGAGAAGAACTCGCGAGATCCTTTAACGAGGACGTTAAAATTGTCGACGTTTACTCGCTTCTATCGAATTCATCTCGGTCAAAAACTCTTCTAACTTAAGCATTCGTTTAAATTGGACGAGTAAATTACGCAGAGTTTTTTGGAGTTATTAATCGGTTCGAAAGTTCGGACGATGAATTTTCGATAGGTCTCGCTGAAAGTTATGGTAGATCCTTCGCGATTTTCCTTTCGAGTGTAATTGAAAATCGCCTATCGGCTTTTTTTATTTTAGGCCATTTTGTCCGACCAATAAGCACGTGTTGTACGTCGTTCGTCGGTGGCAGCACGTACGGTAGAAAGTTTGAAAATCTAGTTTTCCCTATTTCAGTTAGAACGTAGTTTTGATTCGAACGATACCCATATTGAATTTCAAGTCGCGCACGTGAATTCCATGCATCTAGAATCGTTCGATTTTGAGAAGTAAGCCTTCTGAAAATGTAAAAATTCAAACTTTCAAATTTTACCAATTTCCGAGGAAATTGCCTAACCACCTGATCGCGTCTGATGAAAATTTTCCATCGATTTTTATCGCTTACGTGTAAACTAGTATTTTAGTGTCTGCCAAACCATTCGACCAGACGCCAGAGGCGACGATTTTAGTCGTGTAAACGTGATTTATTGTATCATCGTCGTTGGGTCCTGTTAAAATATCGGAACATCCTGACACGCGCAAACGTTAACCGTCGCTTTTATCGACAGAACAATCTTCAATGAATTGTCACTCTCCTCCACGTTTTTTCGTATCGTCGAAAATCGCTACGAGGAAAGCTTGCAAGCATCTACTGCGCATAGACGATGATTTTCGTATCTGTTTGAGTTATAGCTTCATCGTCTTTATTTTTTGTTCGTTAAGTTGCTTCCTATTTTACAATTTACAAGAGCGATTCATTCTGTGCGTAATATACGGCATAATTTTACGGTAAACTATTTATCACGTTGATCGCAAGGATATAGCGAAGATAAATAACCCGATAATGTACGCGCAGTTGGAATTCGCGTTACGTGTTTCCTGTTCTTCGTAGGTAGCTGCTGCCTTTCGTGAGAAACGCGAATCGATCCTTTCTCACTGGTTACGTTCATCGCCGCTGCGAGTAGCAATATTCTCGAATAAGTCGTTTGCTTCGTTTCGTACAAAGAGAGAGAGAGAGAGAGAACGATTTTGAATACTTAAGGAAATATTTAACATTTAGGAAAAAATCTTTAAGACAACAGGCAACGACGTTGCCTCGAATTTATTCGGTACAAATACGACGATGATGTAACGCATATGCCTTTCGATATTACACGATTGAGAGGTACGCATAACGAGCCGCGAGAAGCTACAGCGAAGGTAACTTTTCTATTGGAATCACGTTCACGAGACTGCGAGACTTGCGTGTCAAACGAAATGCAATTCGCCCGTGTATACGCGCGGAATAGAAAGGTATTAAACGCATTCGCCTCGTGTCAAGGGACACTTTGGTCTTCGTCAAAGTGACTCGTTCGTTATCCTCGTCATGAAAATCCGCGAAAATGAAACGAACGAAGGGAAACAATTTGAATTTTTCCTCGTCCAAAAGGACGGAATCATTCTTGATATATCGGATCGATTACTTCGATTATTCGACAGAAAACAAACTGAAAAACGCGAAATTTCAGGGTACAAAGTCGCCCTTTACCCTTTACCCGTTTGCTTCCTCCGTCTAACCGACGTCGCAACGACGTCCTCGTTTTCGTATCGTGTTGATATTCCTGTCCGTCGTAAATGCGTCATCGCGGGCGTTCTATCAATACAGCCAATATTCTAGTCGATATTCTAGTCAATTTCTAGTCAATACCAAGACGCAACGAGACGCGAGTCCGCCAGTTGAAAATGGTCGATCAGACCTCAGGAATAACTAATCTACTCCATTCTGGGGTAAATCGTATACGAATAAGGGATGGAAGGGAGTCGGTATTCGTAAGATGTTGCGTCGAACGAAACGAAAGGAACTCCGTCAATTCTGTAGTCAATTCTCCAGTCAATCCTCTGATCAATACCAAGATTCAGCTAGAATTTTCGAGCAGATCGAATAAATAACGAACCTACTCCATTTTGGGGTAAATCCTATACGAAGGGATGGATGAGAGTCGGTATTCGCAGGACTTCGCGAAACGGAAGGAACACGAGGCTGTCTGCGCGGTCGTAACGACGTCGTATTACGAATCACGGTTGGGTGGATAGATGGCGCCATGTAGCCGACAATACACGTATATCGCGCGGATAAGCAGGGAGGACACGGATGTCTCCGAATTTATCCTAGGAGAGTGACACAATCGTAATAATGGAGGGAACCGACACCGAGCAAGCAGCGATCTCCGTCGTCTTAATTCGCCTCACGAACGAACCTCGATTTATACGGACCCTTTGTCCGTGCGCCAGTTCGGAGGAAGAGCCTCGCGTTTCTCGCCATTTAATACGTCCTGGCTTCGGTCTCGGCTCGGCTCGGCTCGGCTGGAAGCTGGAAGCGATGTCCTTGCCTTGCCTTGCCTTGCCTTGTTTTCGAATTCGGTCGAACGTCCGACCGATCGGTTTCGCTCCTGCTGAGAGATAGTCGAGGATCCTGTTGTTAAGCGCCCTCGTGATATCGACGTTTAATCGCGCTGCCACGTCGATGCACCGCGAGAGATTGCAGCAAGGTATCGACGACTCGAACTTGTCGATTGGTTGATCGAACGAGCACAGCTCGCACACTTCATCGGTTAGATATCAAACTCCAGACGAGATCCTTCGTATTTCCATCGCGAACGAACGTCTTCCTCGTTCCTTCGAGTCGAGGACACGCGTCCTATCGAGATTTTTCGGTTCTGTTTTCCTTCGAATTCGAAGGAGGAACGATGCGGGTGGGAATCGGACTTTCCTTCTACCCTCGAGGCTTCACAATTTTACCATGTGCAAGCATTCGGTGAAGCGTTTTATTAGAATGTTCCTAGTATCGAAGAAACGTCCTTTAGAGTTTCCAGTAAGCAATTTTAATCCCGATTTGCATTTTATTCATATTTCGGATGTTTCTTCAGCGATGGGATGTATTCAAGTTTTTGCGAATTCTATAGCTTTTGACATAACTGTGACAGCATGGCTGTATAAGTTCAAACGAGCAAAATTTTATCCTCGGGTGATAACTGGGCTCGTTCATTGGTAATCCAGGGCATTTTTCTCCTTTTAATCCTAATTCGTTTAATATGTTCGTAAATACGTTAGCTTTGAATTTAAAGGTAGTCCTAAATATTTAATATTAAACATTTTTGTATTTTTAATTGTTGAAAATTAAATATTAAACGTTTATACGAAAGGACTTAATATTAGCTTGTTCGGAAAATAATCTCGTTTTTTCCCAACAGAGGATCAGTTTTTTGCCAGTAATAATAATAATAGCAGCAAATAATCATAAAAAAAATGAAATTATTTTCGAACAACCTAATATAATGCGTATCCAGGTAAATAAAAATATAGAGACGAAAGTGCAAGGGTTGGGTCCAAGGACTTGCTCAGAGGAGCACAGTGGAATCGCTTTGATCGCGTGAGTTTCTTCGTTAACGGAGACAAGGAATACGCGAAGAGAGGAAGAATAACGATTGTTTCGAGTCGAACGAGGTTGGTTAGCCCGCGCGGTGCTGCTTGTTGCTGAATTTATCTTCGGTATGACCCAAACGTAATGTACATGCGAGGAGCGAACGAAGAACACTGTTTGCTACTTTTGTCGGTGGCGAGGATGTCTCGATATATCTTCCTTAGTCCGTTTTAAGACTCGTATTCGTGGGTGAGGTCACTTGGTACTCCTACGTCGTTCTCGTCGTCGTCGTCGTCGGCGCATCGACGAAGATTCGAGAATCCACGTCGACCCTTTCCGTCTTTGTCTTATTGAATTTATCGTCCGGTCGAATGTAACTTCGTTCCAAGTTTCAGTCAATGGCGGAACGTTGTTCTCCCCTTCTTTCGAGGAGCTACCCGCCACTTGGGAAAAGTAACGTTAAAGCAGCCTAATGCGAAGGAGCGACGAGGAGGATTCGAAAAATAGAGGGACGCGGGCCGAGCTTACGAACGAACGCGAAAGGAAGTTGTTACGAGCGTGGATACGAGTTTCACGAGAGTCCGCGGATAAACGCAACGACGAACGCGACTTCGAACGATCGTTGACATCGTTTCTCGATTATCCGAGTTATTTTCTCGATTTTGTCGTCGGGTAGTAACAGTGGCGGATTTTTTTTTCGGTGATTTCGCAGCTTCGTCGCGATTTTACGTGCTTTTCGATGCGTCTAACATGATCGCGGCAATACGACATCTTTTGTTCACTAAATTGGAAGGAAAAAACACGTGGAATATCAACGTACGTTGGCGTATTTTACTTGAATCGTAACTTCGAAAAATAAGGCTTGTACTTGTCGAAAATGGCATTGGCATCGATCGGAGAAGAAATCGAATTATCGCGTCACGCGTGAAATCTTTTCGAAGCTTACGATAACGAAGTTACCGACGGATATTGGTCGTGTTCGTCGAGTCCTCATCGGTCGCACGAAGTAGCAAGTAGTAAGTACTCGCTCGGGCGAGACTGAGAGTACGAACGATTACGGGAGCGATCGCAAAGATAAGAAAAGTTTCAGTTGGAGATAACGAACGGTACTATAGACGTTTCTTTGAAGCACGGACTTTCGTTTGCTTCGCGAAGAGAGGCAATAATCCCAACTGGAAATAAAAATAGGTGAAAGTTGAAATTTCCATAACGAGTCCCGCGTCCGTAAGATTATCCGAGGCGCTCGGGTAAGCTAAAACGAGCCGTTGCGGTCGAGCAAAGACACTCGAAAGGGAATATCAACGAACATCCGTGCGCTAGTCGCGAAATTGAGATACACGGAAGGACCCTTTTTAATCCGAGGTGTCGCGAAGAGATGCCCCAGTAAGCACGAAGCGTTCCAGAAGTTCCGTTTTTGCGACGTTTTCACGGACCGTGAATCAAAGTTAAAATAAACAAGCGAGGTAATCGTCTTTCCCTGTATCTCTATCTTCTCTCTTTTTCCCTTTCTATCGTAACGGAAGTTATTCGCGATAGAGTATCGGTGTTAAATATCGTTAATAACCCAGCTTTCGTAGGAAACAGTCGGACGCGAAAGAGAAGTACGCTGGATCGTTTCGTAAAATTCGCCGATAACAGCGAACGTAAGTTACTGTACTTTTTCCGAAGAAATTAGCAGTCGTGAAGGCAGGAAGGGAAAAATCGCGACAAAAATAAATGAGAAGATCGATGAGCGATACGTTATTCTCGTCCTACATATTATACTTGGTTTGGCTCTTCGAGAATTGATCAGAATTCCGATATTAGAATGACCATTACGTATTTCAAAGTCGATGAAACATTAAAGCTCGAGTCTATTTTCGACGACGAGCTAGCAACTCTTTTCAACCTTCAAGACGATCTATTACAACCGCGGCTATTTCTTTCCGCGATCTTTCCCATGTTACGTAAGATGGCGATTGCAGCATCGTGTTCAAAGCTCGGCTCGATTAATGTTCTTTTTTTACAAGCGTTCTCTTCAAAGATATGTTTGAACATACCTAAATTCCCTTCATCGTCACGTCCACGTTTTATCATTAAACCTATCCCAGGGCTTACTCTAACTTGTCTTTTATCCTATCAGGTGATATTATTTATTTATACGTGTTACAAAACATCAAGCTTGGCTCTACTGGTGTCCTTTCTTTGCACGCGTTTTTTTCGTAGGAATGTTTGCTCAAACATAAACTCCTTTCATCGTCACGTCCATTCTTTATCAATAAACCTATCCGAGGGTTTACTCTAAGTTATATTTTATCATATCTTACGATATTATTTGTGTGCAAGTATTACAAAAAATCAAGTTCGGATCGATTCGTGTTCTTCCTTCGCATATGTTTTATTCGTAGGTATGTCTGATCATACCTAAACTTCTTTATCGTCACTTATGCTTTATCTTATCGCGTGATATTATTTGTTCAATGTCCATCGAGTGCTATTCGTACAATTTATTTTTCTTTAGGACGTCATTCTCTCTCACACAAATCGGTCGATAGGTCATAGGTGTGTTGGACCATGTTCCCAGCGATACGCGCCTGTCTATTCTCGAAAACGTCCAACGATAAACGATACTGCTTCGCGGAGACCTGCAACACTATCGCAGTCGTCGATGACATTCACGTTGCGGCTACGGGTCGCGTTCGCACGCCGTAGGCCGCTAATGAACGGAAAAATGCAGGTGCATAATTGCGGACAGCGTTAAAACGGGAATTCGACGACGTAGCCGATCCGATAATCGAGTGCTCGAGTATTCCCGTAGCAGTATCGCGTGATAGCTCGTTCGAAATACTCCTGCTTGCGCGTCGAAATGAATATTTTCCCACGAGCGAGAGGGCTATGACGAAGCGCTCGCATTTGTATACCACAGCGAATAACGTTCAACGTTGATTATGCGCGGGAGCGCGGTTAGGATTAGAGAGTGAACCGTGGAACGAGTATTCGCGTGTAGCAGGAGATAGGCGCGATGCTAATGTCGTGTATCGAGAAACCTAGACGCTTTAGAACGTCTCGTCGGTGTGGAAACGCGGCGCGAAATCTTGCCAACATGGCGGAAGAAGTCACGTCTTGACGAAAATCGTAAGAGTAGCTTTCGAGGTTAGAAAGGTTGGAGGTAGGTATCGGAGGATGGGCAAGAATCTCTGGAATCGAGATTCGTTCTATCAACGTCACGGAATACGCGCGAAAAAGCTGTTCATCGGGGGAATCTCAGGGGTTAAAGTGTCCGAGATTCCAATAGAGAAACCAATTTGTGGACGACTGGGGAATTCCTGTGATCGCAACGACGACGGCAGCAATTCTTGCCACAACAGCAGCGGTAATCAGCGCGACATCCTCGTCCAACGATTTTCCACGATGCCGTGGATTTCTTGGTCAATTCCAGCCACGCCAATGCATAATATCACGAAGCCTTTTCCCTTCAACGTTGGTGGTTCGATTATAGTACATCCAATTTCTACGGTTCTATCGTAGAGTCGAACAACAGTCCGTCCGTATACCTTTTGCTGCTTTGAATTTGCTCCATCTAAATTGCGATCGACTTGCAACAGCTGGCACGTTCGAGCGATAGGAACTCGTTGGTTAGGTAGAAGCTCCCTTGACGCCGCGTTCGAGGTTAGGGAAGAGTCGGCGGGGATCGTAGGAAAGGCAAGAATCTCCGGAATCGCATCAACGCGCCGTGAAAGTCATCGTCGAGAATCGTTCCATCAACGTCACGGAATGCGCACGAAAAAGCTGTTCATCGGAGAAAATCTCAGAGGTTAAAGGGTCCGAGATTCTGATAGAGAAACCAATTCGTGGACGACTAGGGAATTCCTGGGATCGCAACGATCACGACAGCTCGACTTCCCCGTCCAACGATTTTTCACGATGCCGTGGATTCGTTGGTCGATTCCAGACACATCGATGCATAATATCACGAAGCCTTTTTCCTTTAACGCTGGTGGTTCGATTATAATACATCCAACTTCTACAGTCCTATTGTAGAATCGAACACAGTCCTTCCGCGTACGCTTCGCCGCCTCGAATTTCCACCTAAATTGCGATCGACTTGCGAAAGTTGGCACGCTCGAGCGATAATTCGTAACGAGCGATTCTGTAATCAGCTGCGCTAGAGTAGGTGCAACACGGATGAACTGCGGATTCGTCGGTGTAACGTTGAAAAGGATTCGACGTCTGGGTTTTCTTTTTACTATTTTTGCGAACACGCGATACTCAATGATTGCCGAAATGCTTCGTGTAGCGCGATACAAGAGCAGGAATACGAGAAACACGTTGGAAGTTGTTAGCTAACTTACCGAAGTAAATGTAGGGTCTTCGGGTACGCTTCTTCCTTATCCTAACTTATTTATCCCCGAAAGAAGAGCCTCGCGCTAAGTGACTTCACTCATATCTAACTGCATTTCCTTAAATTCTTAGAAAATAATCAATTTTTAATAACCATGCTGCCGTAGAACGGGAGATTCGACTTGTCGTTCGAATCGCGAGTCGTTTAGATCCCTTTTTGAGATATCTCTTGAAATATTATTTGCTCGACGGCGACATCTTCAGGAACGAAATGATTTAAAATGAAATGAATTTTACCGGCTCCATTTCTCAAGTCAACCCAATCTTTCGTCCGTAAACTTACTTGACACACAGACACGCGCACACCGATGCACCCGTAAATACACAAAACTGGAGATATATAGTTCGAAGAATTACAACGTAGTTACGTCGTGCGACGTGGCATTCAGTGTTCCACGAAATTAAACGACCTCCGCTTTGTGGAAACAATAACGCGTATTACGCGACCGATTAATAATAATAATGTCTGGCCACGTGACCGCGAGGCGCTAGCGGACCGCAGGAAGGAATCCTCCGAAGGACGATGGTGTCACTTTCGCGAGGAACGTTTCCCAAGTACGTCTTCGGTTGGAAATGGGTTAATAAAAAGTAATATCTTCGCTTTTTTTATAACGCTCTTTTATTTCACGGCACGAAAGGGCGTCATTGCAAGTTTGGAAACGTAGCTAGAAACGAGGCTAGTCCCTGGCAGAAAAGGGCATCTGGATGCCACTTGGGGACATAAGGCAGTTTCAAGAAGCGATCCGAGTTTCGTTTCTGCTCTTCACTAACGGCAGTTTTTCTCCACGCTCCGATTCGTTTTTTTCCCTAACGGCAATGTATTATTTTATTTGAAATAATTCAACGTGGGTTAACAGAAAGTGATATCTTTATTGTTTTTTAAACTTTTTTATTTCACGGCTCTAAAGGACGTCCTGTCAGTTTGGAAACATAGCTAGAGACGAGGCGAATCCCTGAAAGAAAAGAGCATCTACGTGCCACTCGAGGACAAAGGACAGCTTGTCATTTTTCTTCTCTGCTAAGAGCAGTGTTTCTCGACACACGATTCGTCTTTACCTAATGGCATTGTATTCGAAATAATTCAGCATGGGTTTATAAATAATAATATTTCCATTCTTTGTACAACACTCTTTTATCTCACGGTTCGGAAGGACGTCTTGCCGGTTTGAAAACGTAGCTAAAGACTAAGCGGGTTTCTCGAAGAAAAAAGCATCCAAGTGCCACTCGAGGACAAGGGACAACTCCTCGTTCTTCTCCTTCTCTAACAGCAGTGTTTCTCGACACACGATTCGTTTTTGCTGATCGACGCTGAATTACTTCGTTCGAAATAATCGAGCATCTTCCATCGCAGAAGAGAACTCTTCTTTCGTCACTCTGTCCGTTCGAAGCCGACGTTCAGATCGCAGGAAAAGCGACCAGGAATCGCGCAGGTAGCGACGCGTAAATCGTATCGCGCGACATTCCGGGACATCGTTTACATCGCAAACGTAATTGCATTCTCCTCGTCATGCCCGTAACATCGCGAGATTCGATTATTCGAGTGGGGGACGACGTTACCTACGAACGTTGGCCTCGATTTACGTTGTAAATGCGACGGCTATGACGCATTAACGATAACACGAATAACGATTACCGTCGCTACTACAGGACGAGGATGACGAGGAACGCAGGATAATTCCTTTGCGAAGCTAACGAGTGACGAATCGCCAAGGCGATTCGATGCGTTCACCCGACTCGGCTGAAACGTTTTACCCCTTTGCGAACGGGACAGTTCGAAGTCAACCGTACCATGGGGCCGAGCGCTGTCGCGATAGTCGTTTAAAATTTCCAGAGCACATTTCTGCTCGTACGCTATTTTCGTTCACAACACTCCAAGATGTCAAATTCTAGTATAACACATAGGCTGATAAGTTTCCCGTTTGACAGATAGATGGCGTTACAAATACAAAATTTATACTTTTTAGAAAATACTAACCTTCAAAAGATAGCTGTAGAAATTTCATGACGATCTGACATTTGGTTCAAGAGTTACAGTGGTTTTAGCGAAACAAAAGAATTTCGCGTATATTGATAAAACGTTGCTTTTTGGTGGAGAAAAACCGTTGAAACGAAAGCTTGGCTTGATAAGTGTTATCCGGACTCTGCACTAGGAAAATCGACCATTGTTGACTGGTTTGCTGAATTTAAACGTACGAACACCGACGATGCGGCACGCTCTGGTGGCCCAAAAGAGGTGGTTACATCAGAAAACATCAAAAAAGTCCACAAAATTGTTTTGGCAAATCGTAATGTGGAAATGCAAGAGATAGCTGATCCTCTGAGGCATCGAAGGAACGTGTAGGCTTTATTTTACATTACCGGGCATTATTTTTAGACCGGGTACTTATCAGTCGATGTGTTATATGAGTCTTTCGGCTCTATCAATTGTTATCGCCAAACGCATATATGAGTTCCTCGGCCAAAATAAAAAATAAAAATGCATATACGCAGCGGTTGTCCGCAAAGGGTTAAGACGGGATTCCGACTCGAGTTCGATCTGCTAATCCCATCTACGGTCGATTTTAATTCCCTGCTCGACGGTGACTTTGAGAACGTTAACTTTCGACGAGCGCGTTGCCCCCGCGTCGACGTACAACGAAACTGATTTAATTCCGACACAAGTTTGGAGTCGAGTCCGGGAAGCTTTACGAGCGCAGTTCCGACCAAGCGTCGCGCAACCTTTGGAATTCGTCGCATCGATGCGCGGCGATTCGGTTGGAACCTTTGTCGATGGTGATGCTGCGCGCAAAGTCAGTCCCCGGGACGTATCGTGAAACGACGGGCAAATATTTATCGAGGATGCATCGACAGGGATGTAATTTCGGATCGACGACTAGGAAGCCTCCTTCTTCGAGCTACCAGCGACGATATCGACGTAAATGTCACGGGATAATCCGATAAACCGATACGAACATTCGCCTGGATGTCGAACTTCTATCGACGCTAAATTCTCTATTCGACTATTTTTCTGCTTGTCCGTCCATCCGTTTGTCTTCCTTCATCGCGGAGGCAGGACAGGAGGAATTCGTAGCCTCTGTGAATTCGTAGGTAATCGAAATTAATTCCAGGATGTAATTTAGGATCAAGGACTAGAGAGCCTTCTTCTTCGAGCTTCCAACGACCATATGGATGTAAATGTCATGGATAAATCGATAAGAACCTTCGTTTAGTTATCGAAGTTTTATAGACGCTAAACGTTCTCGACTTTTCTGCCTGTCCGTCCGTTGTCTTTCCTGATCGCGAAGGAAGGATAGGAGTTAATTCGAGGATAAAGCGACTTTTTATTTCAACGATACTTTGACAAGCGTCTTCGTGATCGCTAAATCACAGACAATAGCCTTCGCTTGTTCGTTTAACGTATACGATAGCAACGGAACTTACTGGGCGCCATGCTAGAGCTTCATCAATTTCGTTTTATACCGTGGTTGATGCTGCATCCTGACGTAAACGAATCTCCTTCCGTACGAATGAAATTCGTTTATTACGTAAGCGTGTTCGCGTGTACCGCGTATCTAAGAATCACAGAATAAGTCCAGTCGAGAGCATAGCTTTGCATTTTCCGACATATTTTTAGCGGGCAATCTCTCGTGATACTCGGAATCTTTTTCTCGTTCGATCGTCGATAGGTAACTTTACCGATTTTTTCTCGGCCATTCGAAAAGGACAGAGTACAAATTACCGTTTGCTTGATCGTCCTACGAAAAAAGATCCGGGTTAATTGTCTACGTTGCTAGCGCCCTTCCGTCCAACGGCTTATCGATGGGAACGGCCGAGAAGCAATCGAACTTTTTCGATCCTCCATCAACGGAATAAAGAGGCGAATCGGAGCAAAAACTTTGCTCGAAGGTTCCGCGATAGACGTTGCATCCACGCTGGTCTCTCCTCGATATTTTCATCGTCGATAGCATCGAAGATTCCACTTTGATGCGTACGAAGTCTTTGAATCGTCGTTCTTTCTGTTTCAAAATGTAAAATATCATTTCGCGATCGAACTTCGAACTTCGTGCTTGCGAAACTATACCTCACGCCTGATCCAGTGCGACGATGCATTCAAATAAAGTTCGAATAGTTTCGAGTCATTCGGAACGTCTCGTATTCATCTTTGATTCAATCGCCAGCTTGAAACGAGTCCAATCTATCTTCTTTTTGCCGATAATTATTTCCCAATAATTATTAATTTAGAAGTACTTGCTTACAGTTAATTACAAATAATTATTTGTTAATTATCGGCAAATTATCGCCGTTTGAACGGTCGCTGTTAAAGCTTAGGTCGTAAACCTGTCGACGTTAATCTTGTTTCAGTGAACGTGAGAACCTTTTTGACGAGTCTTGGGAAAAAGGGAACGATTTCATCGTTCTCGATCGCGTCGTCACAAAATGTGCTCTGTTGCCAATTGGCAGCTGACGCTGCTAAGCTTGGAGCTACGAATTGAAGCGACTTCGAGTCCTCGTTGTCCCATCAAATGCGACCACGCGATCGAAACCCACCACCAGAGGGTGCATGGAAGATGGTCTTTACGTGACTCGAAATTTCGCTGATCTCGTCCGGGACTCGAGTTAACATTCAAGATATCGGAGGGAACAGTGATATTTCGGCCACGCGTGAAATTTGCGGTCGAACGGAACTTTCGATCGAGATTAATTCCACGACGACGATAACAGCAGGCATTTGACTTTCGAAGGAGTTAAAATCGTAGTAAGGAGAATAAACGTTCTTTCGTTGTGCATCTCGTGGCGACAGTGAAAACAACGAGTTGTGGTGAAATAAGAAGGTTTTTTTTTTTATCAGGTTCTCTCGAGTTTGCGATATCTCAGGAGATTCTTGCTACTATTAGATCTTTTAGGTAGCAACGCATCAAAGAATTGTTCAATGGTATACACATTTTACGGGAAAAAGTTTCAAAAACCTGTTTATTTTAGTTTGTTTTTGATGTAACATTATGTTCCGATTTATTATTTCCATTTCCTCTTGTTTTTGGCATATCATTTTGTTCTTTACGTTTTTTAAAATTTTTTAAATAGTTTAATTACAAATTTCTCGTAAACAAAGGATTTATACCATTTTTTCTGAAAATTTACTTTCAACCAAATACCATCACAATTAAAACAGGGAGGGATCGAAAAGCGAATAGCATTAAAACATGTAAGGGGTTAGGGAGATTCTTGCTCCTGTTGAGTTGCGATTATCTCGAGATTTTCTAGATAGCAGCTCATCAAAAGATTGTTTAAAGCATGTATATTTTACGGGAAAAAGTTTCGAAAACCTGTTTATGGCGTATTTATGGGAGTGTGCCTCGGGGATTCTTGTTTCCGTTGATTATCGATAATCTCGAGATTTTTCAGGTAGCAGCGCATCAAAGAATTGTTCAATAGCATGTACATTTTACGGGGAAAAGTTTCGAGAACCAGTTTATCGCGTACTCGTGTTAGCGTGGTGTCTCTCCTTCTATTCGAAGATAAGAAGCACGCGTCAGGAGTAGGAAATTAACGAGACGTAGGAACGATCTCGACATCGAGAAAAACATCCGACTACCTCGAGAAAAATTCGTCACGTTACGGAGGAAGATACGAGCGTTCGAAACGGCGAACGGCCAAGGACTGCTGATCTCTCTCGCGATTTAAGACGGGTGATAAATCCGTAACGTTAATTTCTTATCACGAGAAGGCAATGCGCACCTTCTTCTGTATTAATCAGTCGCCCGCCCACCCGAAGGGACGTTGATTAACGTCGTCGTTGAAATGAGAGACTTAACGAAGGCGTAGATTCGCAATCGGAGTCTCGCTCGCATTTAATCACGACGATGACGATGACGCCACGCTTTGGCAGCGCGATTTCGCGTTTATTCGATTTTTGGAAGAGCATAGAAAAATAGAGTAGACGAGGGAAGATCAGAGGAGGAAAGGGGAAACCAGTATCTCCGTCACGCTTCGCGCGGCAGTGTTTACGTGTCACGATCTCTGAACGCAGATTCGTAGAAGTATGGAACGAATGGCAATAAACTTGGTAGAAACCGCGTGCTCGGCAGAACGTAAATAAATGTAGGGAAGAAGTAAGAAAGGCAAATGGAGGGGAGCGACGAAGAAACGCGGCTCGTTCGCCTTTTCTGTTAGTAGGTTCGGAGGAGCGGAGGCACGAGTGTGCGTGGAGCGAAGTGGTCCTTTCCTGATTACGAGCGGAGCACGTCGAAGCGAACTAGAGATGCCTGGGTCGACGATTCTGCGTTCAACCGAGGATCCTTCGTTTATTAGCCTCATTTTATTCGTTTACTTTTAATAGAATTAGTTCGTAAGAAGTTATGCGTCTCGTTGTCTCGTACTATTTCGTATTTGATCAATTATTATACACGTAATATTAATGCAACTGTATATAGTTATTTATTACGTATAGTCTATTTATTTTACATTGTGTATATTTTATTATATATTATATCTGTTTCTGATATTTGCCTCTCGATGACGTTATTTCGTTCGTTTACTCTTAGAACTAGGTCGTAAGAAATTATTCGTCTCGTTGGATCGTACTATGTCGTGTTAAATCGAAAGGATTAATCATTGTAAATGAAACGTTTATGATTGAATAAATGTAATACTAATGCAACTATATATATATATAT
>JAITYT010000488.1:95287-106287 GCA_025433975.1 Liostenogaster flavolineata
TCGGCAAAGGTACGAAGGCGCACAGTCGCGATAGGATCTCCGTTTGCTTTTAATTACGACGACGTCACCTTTTGGCAGCGCGATACCGCGTTAATTCGATCTTTGCCTCTCGATGACGTCATTTCGTTCGTTTACTCTTGGAATTACTCTTCGTAAGAAGTTATTCGTCTCGTTGGCTCTTACTATTTCCTATTGGATATATATATATCGAACGAATAATCGTAAAGGTAACGTCCCTGGTAGAATAAATTTGTTACGAGTGCAACGAAGAGCCGATCGCTCGTCGTTTATTGTATTTCGACGATCTCGCATCTGTATCGTCAATGGTACGAGGTACGAAGTCACTGTAAATATTCGCTTTTGCGAATCTACTTCACAATGGCCTCTTCGGTCGTCGCTTTGTCCAGGAGAACGTTTCGTTGCGTCCAATTAATCGGCGGCTAAAGAGAAGTAAACGCATCGAGCGTCGATGAGCGTGTAGACTTTCGGGACGAGATTGTACGCGATATCGGTGACGCGAATAGTCGATTCGTTTCTATTTCGCGAAATCTAAGAGCTCGTTGAGAGAAATCGTTCTCATTAGAGGAGTAATATCGTTCGTCATCGAACGTTTTTTCGAGCTATTCGCTCCCGCGTTCATAGAAAAGTCATTCCATTCATTCGAAATGTAAAACAACGAAATTTAAAATCACGAGGAGAATCCATCTAAGCAATGCGTATCGTTATTGCAACCTCGAGAAGCTCTCGTACACAATTCGCATCCTTTCTCCTTTCGTCTCTTCATTTTGCCTTCTTTCTTTATCTTTCCTCTTCCACGAGCGGTTCTACCGCTCTCTTTTGCTTTCCTTCTTTTCTCTCTCCGATTTGACTTTTTTTTTCTTCTTCCTCTTCCTGCAGCGGTTTCATCTACCTCTTTTTTTTGCTTTTTTTCTTTTATCTTCGTTATGCGTTCTTTTTCCCTCCTTTTTCCAAGGGTGATTTCCTCTCTTTCTCTCTCGAATTTTCATCGAAGAATCGTCAAGGGTCGAAAGACCACTCGCACGTCTCAAATACTTTTTTCCTCCCTCGAATTACGAGAAGACGAATTGGGTCGGCGTCGTGTCGATCGCCAGGTAAAACATCGTCTTTGCGACCTCGTCGAACGACCGACCGACCGACTTGTCGTCGTCGTCGTCGTCGTCGTCGTTATCCTAATCGAGAACGCGCAGAGCCTCAGGAACGACGAGACCGCAGCTATTCGCCGAAGGTTTACCGAAGCCGTGACGTACGACTCGACCGTTCGATACCGCCTTCTCTTCTCGACCCTACGGGAGTCAGGGCGAAGGTGGAGCGAGGAAAACGCGGCTCGCGATCGAGGGTCAAGGTGGACTACGACGCAGCGCCGGAATGGAGATGGAAAATCGTCCAAGTGGATACCGTACCGGCGAATACGTCCCTGCCGGCCTGGAAATTGCTTTTTCCACGACGAACCAATTAGCGACGTCGTTCGACCTGTGGTCGCGCCTATCATCGTTCAATGCTTTTTCGACCGTTGTAAAATAACAACCTTCCGGTACCGAAGCTCGTCTTCGAACGAACATCGAGTATAACGCGACTCGTTCGGGCTCCAGTGCTCCCAGTCCAAACTCTTGACCTTTTTATCTTTGCACCGGACGTAACGACGCGTGAACCAACCACAAACTCCGATGATTAATTTCATGTTCCCTTGTAAATTGTGCTTCAGCTAGCTAAATGGCGATTGCTTTACTCGGCCGTGTCACGAGTCGTGTCCTTGATTTATGACGATTAACGACGATTTTTTCGCGAGATCGTCGATGCTAATTTCTGATAATTTGGAAAGCTGGAGAGGACGCGCGTCTCTCGTGCGAATCTTTTGCGACTATTTAACTTCTTTTCAGTCTTCATTCGAAAATATATTACGCGTCGTGTTTTAGCTATGCTGAGCATATTTCGATTTAAATTTAATACGAGCCGTAAGTTATTAAAGCTATTGTCGGAATTTTAATGTATCCGTTGCTTTATTTATTTATGTAAGAAATACCGTTGGCTGTCCGCGATTGAACGTTTTTCATAACATATTCTTGTAAATTGTGTTTCAGCAAGCTAAATGGCGATTGCTTAACTCGGTCCGTGTTACGAGTCGGGTCCTTAATTTATCGATTTCATGATTTCTTCGCGAGATCGTCGATGTTAATTTTTTCGCTTGGAAAGCTAGGAAGGATCACTCCTGGGAATCGTTCATCTTTCGTGCTCTTCGCGACGATTTAATTTCTTTCAACGATTCAACCTCTTTCGACGTTTCTCGTTTCTTAACGATGCTACAAAGTTCGTTTCAATATCCGAAAATATTTGATGTATCTTGTTTCAGTTATGCCGAGCATATTTCGATTTAAATTTAACGCAAGCCGTGAGCTATTAAAGCTATTGATGAAAATTTTAACGTATCGCGTAGAAATAACGTTGGATGGCTGCGAATGTGCTTTTGTCAAACATTCCGCGTAGAAAAATCTGTCGCTTTTTGTTTGTCGGCACGCGTACGTATTCCACGTCGAAATTTCCTTTCCCTTTTCGACGAACGAGTCGTAACATTATTTTCAATAATGAACTGCACGTTAACGAGAGAATGAAAATTCTTCGCAAACTTTTTAATATGTTTTCAAGCTCGCCCGTATTCTAAATCGCGTTAAAAAACGAGACATTCGGTTTGACGACGTATCGCGTTAAGCTTTACGCTTTACGGGCACGTATAAAAAACAAATAATTTTTCATTCGTTCTGTACGTGCTATAGAGGATTGTTACGCGCTTTCCCCTCCTCTGTCTCCTCTCTCACACTCTATTGAAAAAATCAAGCGTGGAAAATGGACGGGTTATGAAAACTTGTAAATTACGCGATTTCGACTGATTCATGCTGTGAGATTTTCATTGCGAGCTTCCCGATCACAGCTAATTGTTACCGTAAAAACTATGCTTTCGAATGTATGCGAGGTGTGCGCGAACGAGACGAAACTTGTTAAAAAATTGAAGAATGCGTACAAAATTTTCGATCGCAAAATCACGCGCGAATGCTTTTAACGATCGAATCATTCCTTTCGAAAAATCCATACAAATAAATATTTCCAATTTATCACGATACATCTTCTCCTCCATCTCGTCATCGACGTTGTTCAAAGCGTTCGTACTTTAACGCGAATTCGTTAATCGCGTAATTCGATTGGTTCATCGCGCACGCACGTACTCGCTTTCCCCCGCGCGTTAAATCTTGTAAACGCGCTTTGCAAATAACGCGTTAAAAATGAAACAACATTTTTCCTCGGAAAATCTAACGAGAATCCTTACTTTCTTCGTTCCCTCGAATTTTCTATCATCAGTCAAGTCATCCGTTAATCGTCATTTATCACGAATCAACAGACACGATCCATGTTGCTGGATGATAAGGTCGGCAGGCACCTCGTGGTAGTCAATAACACGAGACAAGGCGATCAGTTAGGGAGCGGAAAGCCAACCGTGTTTGCCTTTCGCTCGCTTCCGCTTTGCGGCGTGAGTCGTCGCTTAGTCGCGGGAACGACTAAATATTTGAATTCAGGATGGGTGATCGCTGTTCCTGGCGGAAGCCGAGGCGTGAACTGCCGAAACTTTGGTAATAAAGATGTCTTGACCTTGAGATGCAGCTGCACCGACACACGGATAATCCTAATTCGAGCAGTGCGAGTCGCGCGATACGTCTTTGATCGCTTTCGCAAAGTCGTCGCGCAGTCGACCGGTTAATCGTCCAGCTGGTAAATCGATTTTACGAGCTGGATAGTCGAAAGTTTATTCGAGATCTCGGATGTTGGTCGAAGTACTCTTCGCGCTTCGCGTGAATTCCGTTAGCGCTGTAAGTATGGCCGCAACGTGTATTTTCGGCTGTGACATCGATTGATGATTTTTAACTACGTTCGTGCTGTATCCGTTGTCTCTCTTCTTCGTCGTCTGTCGTTCGATATTAATTTTCATCGATTTTCAGCTCTTTATAAATTTTCATCGATGACTTATCGCAAATATTTTCCTTCATGCTGCACCAACGTCACTCTTCTTCGTTTGTCGTACGATATTAATTTTCGTTGATTAATTATCGCAAATATTATTCTCCATGCTGTACCAACGTCTCTCTCCTTCGTCTGTCCTTCGATATTAATTTTCATCGATTAATTATCGCAACTATTTTCCTCCGTGCTGCACCGACGTCTCTTCCATTCATCGTCTGTCGTTGGATATTAATTTTCATCGATTTTCAGCTCTCTATAAATTTCCATCGATGACTTATCCTAACAGTTTTCCGCCACATGTTGTGCCAATATCCCTCTCCTTTATCTTCTGTCGTTCGATATCGTTTTCCATTGATTTTTCATTCTATATGAATTTACATCGACGATTTATCTGACATATTTTCATCCCCACCGTAGCCCAATGTCTTCGTCGGAAGTTGAGAAACGCGGTCTTGTCGCCCGTAATAAAAATCGCGAATCGTTTCGAATCGATCGATGCTGGAGAGCGTTCCGCGAGTCCTTTGTCATCGGCGAGTGTAAAGCATGCATTTTCCACGAACGAAGAGAGGAAGAGGAAGTGCCCTTTCCATGGTTCTAGATTCAACGAGCAAGCCAAACTTTCAACTTTTTCCTCGGCGACTCGTTCTACGAAGACGACGACGCTCGACGCGCCTTCGAGCTCGATGAATACCGCCATATCCAGGGGGAAACTTTCTTGGTCCGAATTCATTTTTCTCGAGCACGTTAATTTCGAAGTTTTATGCTCGTTTACGAGGACGTCGACGCGTAAAACGCCACCTGCTTCGTGGCATTTTACACTCGCCAACGTGATTCCAAACCGTACGGTCGATCCACGTGGGACAACCGAGAGAGATCAAAGGGACTGTCGTTCGGCCGAAGTCTTTCTACGGTCTCCAAGGAAACGTGTCTTTTATTCGCTATATTTCATCGATGCAAATCATCGAGAGCCGTTTTCTTATCTCGTTGCTTCTTCTAGCAAAGAAGTCAATTTTGACTATAAACAAGACTCGTAGATTATTCAAAATATACCTGTTTCCCTTGGCATCTAAACGCATCGAACGTTATATGTTTGTACGTTTAGTAAACATTATTGTTAACATTCTCAAACTTGAAATATAGTTTTTCGAACGTTGGCTAGCATTTTTGTCGACTTCACTGTGCTTCGTCGTGAGACTGGAAAAAAGCCGTGCTTAGGATATTCAAGGCCTAACGGCGAATACAGACCGTAGAATCCTCGCAAACAGACAGCATCGATCATCACTCGTTGTGATGAATCTAGAAACTTAAAGAGAAAGAGTAATATAGAAATATTATAAATAATATAATAATATAAATGGTAGAAACAAGAAGGAAGAAATTCGCAGAATATTCGTTCGGAACTCGTTGGTTAACGAGTTCTCGCACTAATGGTCTTCGGGCTACCCAAGGGCAGTCGATTCGCGTAGGAGCCGAGCCAATTTGCGGTCTTCTCCGAAGTTCGATTTTCACGCCGCTGGTTTGAAGGACGCAAGACGCGAATCCTCTACCTCCGGCTAGGACAAAGGGGAGGTTTCGATCGCACGATTGTCGTAAATTACGTCGCGGCACTCGCGGTGACGTTAGAAGTAACAGGGACCCCGTGAAAAATGGCGTGGCGCTCCTTTGCTCGACACTCGGTCGAGAAACGTTTTAAGCGCTCTAGCTCGACTATTTTGACAGAAACACGGAGAAAGGTCGTAACGGCGGTAAACAGATACGCGAATCCACCGACAGATGGATGCGATTACAGAATGAAGAGGGATGAGAAGGGTGGAAAGAGGAGGAGACGAGGCTGAGATGAAACGGAAGAATCGCCTTTCTTGGAGGCAGAGTCGCGTTTCTTCGCTCTCGAGCTACGATCGACCGCTTTGATCTCGAAGCATCGTCTTGGAACGCTTTTGAATTCAACGAGGAGTATTTCCTAAGCACTGGCAAAGGGCTTGTTTTGCCCTCGTAAAGGGGGCGAGAAGGCGGACGTTTCGAGTTACCGGTGGGATTCGATTAGGCCGACGCCTTCGAGCTTCGTAAGATTTTCATACAGGACGATCCAACGGAGAGGTGTAAAGAGCGAAAGACGATAATCCGTGATGCTAGGACGATGTGAAACGCGGAAGAGCGAGAAAAGCGAAAGAGAACGCCGTTGCTCGATCGTTTGGCAATTACCGACGCGTGGCTGTGTCGAGAGGCGCGACGTCGTTCACGGACGTATGCTCGAGACTTCGAGTCCTTTTAGCTTCCAGGAAGGAGCGGCGCCACGCTTTCATTCGAGGCGAGGTGACGAGAACGATCCTACGTTCGGCGAGCTTCCAGCGTGGTTTCTCGTGAAACGAGGCAAAAGCTTTCCTTTGCGGGTGGAGCTTTTGTAACATGCACGGAAGAAACGTGAAAACGAGCGTCTTTCTTGGGAGGAGATAGAGACGGAGATAGATAGACACATAAAGACACAAAAAGAAAGAGAGAAAATCGTACGTCTTTATCGATACAAACTCGAGGAACCATCGTCTAATAATAACCGAGGTTGATTCGAAACCGACTGGAAAATGACTCGAAATCGATTTAAAACAGACTCGAAGTCGATTCGAAACCGATTTAAAACTGACTTGAGATAATTTTGAAATTGATTCGAAACCGAATCGATGTTTTCATCGAAAGTTCCGATCTCTTTTATAAAATATCAGAAGCGCGATGAAATGCGAAACATAACGAAATATCGGCTTATCGATCGAGAATTCGATAATTTAATTAGCGGTGGGCGATTGTCGGAAGTTTTGAAATATCGAAAATCCATCGATCGTGGTAACCTCCAACGCGGGAAAACCTTGCGGAATCCGTAGAGCGAAATTCACGGCTTGAATTCTTCGGCGAATGTGCCTTCGATCGCCAATATCGGTGGACTCTCCACTCGTACCACGTGAGATTATATACGTTTACCTTCGCGTACGGATGGTGCCGATCGGACGATAAACAGTTCACCGCGATCACGAGCGCCAGACGAATCCCTCTTATGGCTGAGGATACCTTGCCAGGCGAGAAGTTGCATCGACACGAAGTTTTGCGATCTCCTCAACCGTAAAAGCGTCGTTTCGTTAGGATTAGTGTCGCGATTCCGAGCGCATTAATTAACGACGTCGTTTTCATCTCGGCCTTCTAGCGTCATCAAAATCTCCACGTTCTCTTTGTCATCGAATCAACCGGTTTTAAGAGTCTTCTATAAAATCGTACGCGCGATCGTGAAATCGTCCCTCGTAACTCGTTCACCATTTTACGAATCGTCGCTCGCCTTCGGTAAGATCGAGAAAACGCTCCATCTTCTTCCTTCTTAACGCGTAAAAAGTGGGAGAAAATTGACCTCGGTATTGAGTAAGGAAAGAGAGAGAAGCAAATAAGGTCGCAGCTCTCCGAGATGAAAGTAATCACACGTAAAAGGATAACCGCATAGAAATCCGAAGTAATTCCTGAAACGCTGCCGCGGAGAAAGAAGGAGGGTTAAAAGGATGGAGAAACAACGAACTCTCGAATGGAAACTGCGAGGGTCGAGTTAAAATCGTCGGCATTCTTGGGATATTCTTGGAGTAGAAGAGATCAGGAATTTTCCTTCCGACGTTCTACCGGTGACTGGAGATCGTTTCTCGCGAGGGTAACGCGATGGAAGTACGACGTCACGCTCCTTCCACTTCGACTTTGCCCCGTGCGAATCGAGGTGTTCGATGATACGCTTTCCTGCCGAATCGCTTCTGATGAATCGACGTAATCGAAGGGTCGAAGGAACGCTTTGCGTTGCGATCGAGCGAGTCGATTGTCGAGCGTACGCGAGATTAAATGCGTTTTTACGCCTTATTGCGCCTTCCCGCGTCAATTTTCTTTTTTAGCAGTTTGGTATTCGTGCGCGAGCGCATTAACAAATGAACGCTCGGATATTCAAGGGAAATTGTAAAAATGGAAAGAACTTGACACGACTTTGTAGATGTAGAGAGACGACCTTTGAGCTGCTTTAAGAGCGCGTATAGGCGCTTCACGATCGCTTCGAGGGCTCGAGTGCGAAGAATTGAAATATGAGGAACCATGTCGCGTTTAAAAGAATGAGTTCTCTGAATTTTAAATTCGTTGATCGTCTTTTTGAAATTTCATTTTGCAAAGTTGAATACGAAGAACTCGAATATGAGGAAACATATCGCGTTTAAAAGAATGAATTCTTTGAATTCTGAATTCGTTGATAGCCTTTTTAAACTTTCATTTCGTGGAGTTGAATACGAAGATGATAGTAAATTTAAATTTATAGGAATAAAGTTCTTCGGCGAGCAACTTCCACGAAATCGGTTTAAGTTCTGTCCTGTACTTAAGACTTCCACTTTGCGTTGATCGTCCCTTTGAACGCTAGTTGGTAAATAACTTTCCTCGAGAAAGATTCGAACGTGGACGATTACTCACACCGGACTTGCTCTCGTCGTCGTGTTTAAATCGGACAATTTTTTTCCAACGTATTTCGAAATTTCGTTTCCCTGAGCCACGCGCCAACACACGATCGTGCTTGTTATTCCTTCGATAGGGATTCGGTCGCTCTTAAATAACGAGACAAAGTTTCCAGACTCGAAAGAGAACATTATATCACGCCGCAACGTCGTCTGGAGTTTAAAAGTAAACTCCGGTACTCCGGTACTCGTACGTGCAAAAGCTCACGCGAGTTTACATCGGATTAAATAACGAATAAAATTGTTCGTCCTAACGCTCCAGCGCTAAATCTATGCTATGCTTTCGAACAAGCTTCGAACGGCGCAATGTCACGTCCTTAAGGGAAACGAAGTCCGTGAAATTATTTTCTCGTAGTCGAAGACGAACGCGCGGTAAGAATAATCGCAAGCGTATCGCGATATCGTCATGGGGTTTCTTTGAAATTAAATCTAAAAAAAGCGTGAAACTACGGAAGTATTCATTCCCATCTCACGAAATTCCGGAACTTCGAAGACAGGACTCAAAGGGAAGTTCGACGATAGAACGCGCCTATCGGAAATTCGGATTCGTATTCAGAGAATCGTCGAAACTACGAAGGATCGTTCGAGCGGCACGCTTTGTCCCACGATCGAACGTTCGACGTGCGCCAGATATGCGAAATAAGCAAATGCGTGCGTCACGTCAACCTTCGAGCAATACGATTTTCCCAAGCTCGCTTTCCTCTCTCGTGTTATTTTATTTTTCTCTTCTCCCATGGTATCGTCGATGGGGAAAACATTTATCTTAACGAGCGGCAGCGGGAATACCGCATCGGATTGATAAAAGTTGGAAAAAATAAAATAAAATAAAACAAAGAATATAAAAAGAGGAAAGAAAATATTTGAATTTTTGTTCACGTAGCATTTATTCAGTAGGATAAATTAAAAAGCTGTTAGTTCTTCCTACGGAGAAATCAATCACGTGGCGGCATCCGAACGCTCTTTTTGCTTTCGTGATTTTAACCGTTGCTTTTACCTTCTCCTTTTACTCTTTCACTTCGTACCTCGAAAGGCTTCACTCTTTGCTCGATCGACATCGAAGCGGTATTCACGATTCATCGAAAAATCGTTACGCCAGACATTGAAAATACGCTCGATTAGATATACAACGCAGTCCTACGTCTTTCGCTTCTTCGTTCTCTGCCCTTAACCCCTTACCCCTCCCTGTTTTAATTATGATGATATTTGGCTGAAAGTAAATTTTCAGGAAAAGTAGTATAACTCCTTTATTTATGAATAGTTTTTAATCGAACTATTTAAAAAATTAAAAAAAAGCGTAGAGAACAAAATGATACGTCAAAATCAAGAGGAAATGGAAGGACTAAACCGGAACGTAATATTACGTCGAAAACAGATAACGGGTTAAAAATAATTGGTCGGATTTCGAGCATCGAGCAGCTCGTCTCTTTTCTCCTAACTGACCTCCTCAATTTCTGCTTCGTTTTCGAAACGATTTTTACAAACTCACCGAGCTTCATCGTGCCTCTCGCAAAGTTTCTGTCTAACTCTCCTCCTAATAATAGAACGAACTAGAAAAGAATCTCTTTGTCCTTATCACCGTCGAGCATCGGATTTACTTTATTCCTTCGTTTCTCTGGGAAAGCGGGGAAAATGGAAGTACGCGTGGAAAACCAATGCGAAATAGCTTTCTGATAATCGTCGTTCTTATTCCTCTCGGTCGATTCGCTCGGATTCGCATGGTCGTCCGACACTTTCCACGATCACCCGAAGGCCTCGCACCGCACGAAACGACGATAAGGGAGCACAATGGCGTGGAACGCGCGAAAAGCGATCTTCGACGTGGCAAACGCAAAGGACGGAAGGAAGCACGATGTCTGAGACACGACGGAAGTAGGAAGAACCCGATCGAAAGAATTTTTATCCCGTTATTTATTCGAAATTTCCGAGTATTTCGATGTAATTTTGAAAGCAGTCCGTTGGGAAATCACGCGAGGAACGAACCGTTTTTCCATGCATTCAGCATCAACGAGGACGAAGGCAACAAGGAATGTAACGAGAGCGAACGAACGAACGAACAGTAAGCGACAAGGGGCAAAGCTTCTCCTAACGATCCTCTTTCGCGAGTTATTTCCTTCCGTGCTGCTCGTCGACTCGTTCCGCGGAGATCGGCGCGTCGTCTCGACGCTGATCTCATTGTAAAATGATAATTTGTAGAAAAGTGCATAAGTTTGAGAACGAACGTGCTCTGGTCGGCTCTGACGCATCAACGAATGCGATTCCGCTACTCTCGCGAACCGCTAACGCGATTCATTGGATTCCCCGTAATTGTCGACTGATAGATCGTCCTAGATTGACAAGGAGGGAGCGAATTTCGACTGGTAACAGCGCGTTCGCGCAGAGATACCGAAAGCAGGATGTAGTCTCTTTTTATTTGGCTGCGAGCGTTAAAGCGAGCGCTTCGTTTTGTTTTTTTTTTTTTTTTTTGAA
>JAITYT010000488.1:106390-132881 GCA_025433975.1 Liostenogaster flavolineata
GTGGTCGATGTTTATACTTCGAAATAACGGAGGAAATACCTGCCATGGCTGATAACGTACGTCGCTACATCTATTTATTTTAATCTCGTCTAGGTTCGCTTTACGTCCAAGCCCGTAAAAAACTATAAGAACTAACCTTCGTAGTACTAAACGCGAATCTAAGACTTATGCAAAGAGCCTAGATGCACTGGAAGTCTCTGTTCTCGTTTAAATAGCCTTAGATACGCGTGTTAAATATATAAACATCGTTCATTAAATAACAATATTATATCAGTACGATGGATAAATTCTACCTGCCTGCATCCGAAGTTATTTATGACTCGACCTAATGTTCCTTCTATTATTTTACAGTATAAACATTGACAATTAAAGTTTATTTAGTACCATTTCTTGATTACACAAATATTTTTTAATCGAAGCGCTTGCTTCCACCCACTATTTACTCATCGCGCACGCGAACTCTTTTCATTGATTTGCAAATCGAACGGTTAGCCATAGCCGTTTCAGGGACACGTTATTTTTTTTGGAGGCGAGTGATCGTCCATCTTGTAGATCTTTTCCGTAGACGTGATCACTCGCAAATATTCTTATTGTTCGTTAAGGACAGCAATTATTCGTCGTGAACTCGTGGCCGGTTTAACCAAATCATAGGTACGTCTACCGAAGAAAAGTCACCCTGCACTTCTAATCTGATCCTCACCGTTCCCACTGCTCAATATCTTGAATCTGAACTCATACTTGTCCGCTCCATAAATGGCGAGTCACCAAAACGAACTGTTCAGTAACAAGTTCTGAACGGTAATCGCAAATCGTAATTCGTTGGATTTCTGGAAACTCCAAGGTCGATAGTGGTCGAAAACGTTTTTCGAGGCTCACGGCGACGAAGGGATCCACCGAAGCGCGAATCTTTGAACTTCCAGGCGAGTAGTTTACCGATCGATATTTCTCTTCGATCCTTCCTTACGTCCCGTTAAGCTGGCGATAACTCGCCAATGACATTGGAGGAACAGTCGATTATAAAACTAATTTTTAAGAGCAAGTACCGCGGCCTTTATATCGGGGGAACTGAACGCATCGGACGTAACGAGATCTTAAGTTATCGAGAATGGCGCTGTAGGTGGAACTTCGAGCGTTCGATGGAAAGGACTACCTTGAGAGCATCGACCTGGATACCGTCCATCGTGGACGTCGGTTTAAAACTTCGTTCAAAGGTGGAGAGGTAGAATGTAATTTAATTGCATTGCCAACGACGTAGATATTGGATGATGCTACTTGTAAAAAGGGGCTCTTTATGCGGCAGAGCAGCTGCAGCAGCGTTTTCTTTTTCTCTTCTTCTTAAAGAGACAAAAGTTAAGGACAACTAACTTTCGTCGAGATCGCGAGAAAACTGCGCCAGAGTTTTCCACAATGTTAGAGTTCATTGGAGCGTCGAAACATTTCACGGACGCGAAACCACCATCCACGAGGTTTCAAGGGTTTCTTTTTTGTCTAAAGAGCATTTGTCTTTGGCAAATCTTAAAAAAGACGTCGCAGGCACGCGCTGGTGAGTGGTGCCTGTTACCACCCCCTAAAACCCATTGTGGATCGACCCTGAATTGAGCGGTTGAACTTCAAGGGCGGGATTAAAGCTGCCAATTGGATCCGACATTCGATGGCGCCGGTTTACCATACGCTTAGCCACACTTACTCATCTAGGGGACTACTGTCACCCAATGACAAGGGTTTCCTAGGACTTCGTCGTGATGTTAATTCCTCAATCGACTCGACTCGACTCGACTTCGATTTCTGGGACTAATTGGACTCGGCTATTTCCAGCTTCTTGATCGAAACAATTTTCACTATCGTTAGCTCGACAACGCATCAGAAATATTCGATTAAACGTCGACGGGAGCGATTTACGACTTTTTTTAGCGCTATCGTTTCAGTAAGAAACATCGCTGATCGTTTTTGTCGCGTCTTTTTACGACATTCAATCCGGAACGAGGCGAGATAAGCCACCGATGAGATTCCTCCTCCAACCCCTCCTTCTTATTACGAAGCATTGATTTTCACGATCGTTACGAGCGCGCGGCTATTCGTGATGCATCCTCGCTTTTTCTCAACTTTTTCAACCTCTGCTAACAATGGGGAGCTCGAAGTTCTTCGATGTCGTGAATCACAACGACGGTAATATTCTTCGCGAAGCTAGCACCGCTGCGACTGCGATGTCCGTGTTCGAACGAGCTTGATTACCAGTCAAGGGCGGTGATTTATTCCGACGCTGAACAACTTTCCGAAGGTAAAGAGAAACCGATGGACAATCGGGAAAATAACGCGGGATTGAAAGGTTCGTGAAATCCCAACAATGTCACGCGAATCGTACAATATTTTATCCTATTCAACGCGATACTAGACAATCTTACTCAACAGCGTTCTATGCAATTAAACTCCTCTGTTTCGTCAGCAGTCCTTCGATTTCCTCTAATTTTCCTCCTTAAACCTAACCTTGAACTTAAAGCTAGCCTTTGAAACTCGAAACACTCTGCTGCAGACCTATCGTCTGCGATCATCCGCGAATCACGCGACACTGCCGCAAATCACTTACACCCAAACGCAAAATTGTAGTCACATCTTTGGCATCTTACCTTCGCTCTATGACTCTAAGTTCGCGCTCCCACGATACCTCTAGCAGACCCATAATCGACTATGTATTCGTTAGCTCGACGCTCAAACTGGGAAAGAAAATCGTCGAACGATTCCCAATGCAATCCGGCCGATTAGCAGCGACGCAGTCGATCGATGCTCACCACCGATTGAATTTGCTGCGGTATTGCGGTATTATTCCCGTTAATTGGGTATTAGCAGCAGACTGGTGCTCGAGTACGTGCGAAGTTACTCGGTCGTAATCGTTGATCCAGGCGGCTGGCCGCCTTTAGTCGCGTTGGCGAGCTCGTGACAAGGGGGGCCTTTCATACAAGCCGTGCGTTTCCGTTTCAGGAGCATGGCGAGGAAGGAACCACCCTACCGGGAGGAGAGATGCTCGTGGAATTCGTCTGGACTGACGGCGGAAGCGCCGAGAGACTCGCCGGCGTCCTGAATGGAAAGTCCGTGCTGGACGCGAGAGCCACCGAAGGAGAACGAAACAAGGCTTCCACCTACGTCGACGTGTCGGCATCAGCGGCCACGACGACGAGGCAGACGAAGGAGAAGACGAAAACGACGACGACGACGGAAACGAGAGCGAGAAGGCGGAGAACGACGACGACGACGACGACGACGAGGTCGACGAAGGCGAAGACGAGAACGCGCACCAGGAGGAAAAGAGTCTCGCGAAGTTCCTCGAGGGGAGGCGGGAGTGGCGGGGGTGGAAAGAGACTCGAAAACTCGGAAGAGTGAATCGTTGGAGCGAGGATCTTTCGATTGTCGAAAGGAGGACCGCGACATGAGGCTGCCGTCGTCTTGGCTACTCTCTTTGATGGTGTCGCCTCTGTTGGCACTGGCGAGTCTGCAGAGCGGGAACGCTGGTATCGGTGGCACCGGGACTATAACCAGGGGCGGGAGCGGCATCAAAATCGGCACCAGCGAGAGAGCCGGAAGCGGCATCAAGATCGGCACCAGCGACAGGGGCGGCGCCCGCACCTACGGCACCGGTCGAGTCAATTCCGGCGTGAAGATAGGCGAGCCTTCCAGATTCCCCAATTCCACGAGGCAACGGCCGTCCTTCACCACCACCACCACCACCACCACTACCACCACCACGCCCAGCAGCACCACCAGCACGGTCCAGTCGCGATTTACTTATGCCCCGCAATCCTCGGTAGGGAACAACAGCAACTTCCACGACAGGATCACCAATCTGACGGTGAGTGGTCAGTCGCTCCTTTTACGGTCGCGTGTCTCGCTCTATCGCGAGCGTCGATTCGGTTGGTAATTTTGAAGGTGTAATTGGAAGCGGTTTGGGTCGAGGCAAGCTTTGATACTGGCTACGGATACAAGCAGCAGCGATAAAGTTCTCATGGTTAACTTGGTGGAAACCTTCTCCGTTGGAACGATTTAATCAATGAATAAGATCGATTGATTTAGCCGGTCGTTCCTTCGGATTAATCTTATTCTACCTTCGTAAAACAGAAGTTTCTGGATACGTGAACGTGTATCGAGGAACAAGTTTGTCGGTGTGTGTTGCGATAATTTAGATTAATTGGTCTAAATTGGAGAACGGTCTGTTATCGTCATTTGGAGAACTTTCGAGAAATTCGAAGGACGATATATCTCGTTTGAGATGCGACTTCGTCGACTGTCGAGGTTCAGCGAAGACGCTGTTTTAAGTAGTACAGTTTAGTATAAAGTAGTTTTGAAATACTCTTTTAAGAGATTTCGCAAGTCGTTTGATTTTATTTTTGTTATTAGAAAAGACTCATTACAAAAAAGAGCATCTGGTGACTGAAGTTTAATGATCAATGATTTTACTTGAAAATGGCGTCATAAATATTCTAGGCAGGCTATGTGTCCTTTTTTTTCTCGTACAGGCATTGGTTCTCCCTCTGGCACTAAAAGGGTCAAGCCCTTTGGTTACACGATTCAAGTCTTTTCCTCTCACTTTCTTTTTCCGTTACGTCGAAAGCCTTCTCCACTTCGTATCTTATCAAAATTCATGAATTTAATGTCGTCTTTTTACGATTCCGTACCACCGTCGACGTTTTCATTGCGTCCACCGGTGCTCGTTTATTAACGTATGTTGACAAAACCATTTTGAATTCTAAGAAGTTGCTCGTTTATCTTATAAATGTTGAGCGTACCGCCCGGCGTTATTTACGATGGTAATCAAGCCCAGCCAGGGGACCTTAAAAAATTCAATGCGACTCTTCAAGCCGGAGAAAGTTTCAGCGCGGCATCGTGCAAACAGGCTTTTTAGAACGGAGTTAGAGCGTATCTGACGATTGGCGTTTATTTTTCCTCCATTAATTTTTGCATCCCGTTAATCGAATTGTCGTTTATTCGCGTGTATCGCTTCAATCGGAATCCCCTTGAATTCGAATTATATTTAATAGGATATAAAGCGGTTCGTTAAATAAACACGAACGCGTGGAGAATCGAGCGACTTTAACGGCTCGTCGATTGCTTTGGAATTGTTTCCATTATCGCAAGAATCATCGAATCAATGCAATTTTCCTGCCTGATTTTTCTTTTTAGATTCACCTCGCTGTTTGCGTTTTATCGACGCGATCGATTCATTCTCCGATTCCAACTGTTTCTCTTTCCATCGATCGTAGATAGCTTAGGAAAAAATTGACTGGCTCGTCGTTCAATGGACAAAGATTTTAGTTTGTCCGGCGTGAAAGAAGTTGCGGTATACAGAGACGCGATTTTCGTTCATCCGAATGCAAGTGCAGCTTACCGTCCCTTACGAGTCATTCATCAGGAACGATCGATTTATGCAACAGGTGCGCGTCTGTTCATTGCGTAATAATAAAGTCGAGAAGCTCGATTTTCTGATCCCATCGAGTGCCTAAGCGGATGATAGTTACCGCCGTGAAAAGTCCGTAAGCTTTGTGAACGCGATTGGAGGCTAGGGACGCGTGTCAAGAATTCCTCCGTAAGACGAAGCGTTTCGTAAGAACGAGACTTACGAAATTTATCGCGGTCAATCGCATTCCATAACGTAGCCTTTACAAATATTTGATAATATATTTGTTAGTAGTATATCGTTATATTAAAAATTGAATCATTGAGCAGAAGGAAATCGATCGATAGCAAATGACTATTATTATTAGCGATTATAACGCGCACTTAGCTTTCATAATTTTTTTTAAATGTAATTTTTAATTTATTTACGTTTTTACGCGTTTTAATATAATTTACGATTATGATTTTCTCATCGAAGCGACTATCTTAGAGTAGAAAGCATTCGAAAGAAAATGGCGATCGTACCGAGTCTCACGTTCAATTCTTACGAGGTTCTTCCAAACTTCTTCCACGTTCGATCGTTGGATTTGCATCTGTATATGTAAATTAGAATCTTCGGTGCTGTTAACTTCTCCTTCTTCGCTGTTCTTACGCTTGGAATTCTTGGCGTTTTGGACTCGACATTGTCCTTATCGGAACGGTCGGAGCTTAAATTCCAGACCCTTCGTGCCTCCATATTAATGAAACCGTCCTGCCATGGATTTTTGGAATAATTGGCTTCAACTCTCGGCGACAATAATACTACTTTTGATTTAAATATAGGAAAGAAACGCGAAAAGGAAGAATCGAGAGTCGTTAGCTTTCTAAATCGATAAACTTGTTGGAAAGGATGTGAATTACACAGGACTATTAGCAGGATTTTCCCTCCAACGGATTAAATGGAAACTTAATACTTCTCTAAATAATGATCAAAGTAAAGCAAAGTTCAAAATGGGAACGTTGAAAATGTTGAAATAATCAGAAATTAGGGCGAGGTGTTTGTTAAGTAGTTTTCAGTACTTTATCGTGTTAGTGTGCGTCCCACGACATCAATAATTCGAATTACATATTTTCTCACTAACGCGTCAACGACTTTATCGATGCTTCGCTGTTTCCCTTCCCGTTCTATCAGAAGTGGAGTCGTTTTATTCTGGAATCTACTCGAACTGCGCTTCGTATCGTAGTTCAATCTGGTCGCGACGAAAGGATAAATCGCACGTAGCTGTCGCTAAATTACAAAAACACCGGAACGCTGCTTATTCTAATTATTCTGCAATAACTCCTAACGTAGCTTAATAATACATTAGAATTCTCGTAATTCATAAATATTATTTGCGAGAAAGGAAGAAAAGCTCAAAAGTTTCGTGAATTTCATTTAAAAATGTCGAGCGTGCCTCGAAATTGGAGTGAAAGAAATATCGAGTAACGCTCGACACAGGAGTGCAAAAGGTTAATTTCGATCGATATTTCATGCTTAATCTAGTCGTTCCTTAGGAGTTAAACGTCCATATTTAAAGCACGAGCAGCAGTTTCGTAACTCGATATTTTACGTCGTACACCGAATGAAAAGTTACGCGCCATTTTGTCAGTTAATTTTCCTTCCAGCCGCAAGAGACGATCGAACACGATCCAGAAGGAACGTAAAGCCTCGTGGTTTGATTATTTACTCGCTCGCGACTCGTTCGACGCGTAATATCGTTAATCTCGTTCTCGAAAAAATGTTTTCTATGATCGTCGTTTTCGTGGAGAATCGAGAGTAACGAGGATCGATACAGCCGGGATCTTCGAGTTTTTCCAGGAAATTCGTTCGATTTTTACGAGACATCTGCTCGTTCCAGACGTTACAGACTAAAAGCTGTTATCTTCGTACGGTCGCGCATTTCCTTCTGCGAGTATCCATTGTTTCCGCGTGTCGTTGCAACCGACCTAGCGATTTATTTTCAAATTAAGTTTCTCGCTGCTGTAAACGTTCTCCCCCTTTTTTGTAATAGGATATTCCCCTCGAAAAGAAACGTTATTTCCTCGAATATCTTCCCACACATTCGGTCGTTCGTATTTTTCTTTTTCTTTCTTTCTTTCACTTCCTACGCTTATTTCCCTTTAGTCGAATCAAGCTAGACGCGCGATGCCTCGAATACCTCGAATCTTTTTTTTTAAAGTCTGCCGGCGCCTACTCCCCTACTGGGTGTGCACCCCTAAGGTGGCAAGATTTGTTCTTAATCGAGTATCGAATTTGCGAACGCATCGACACGCGATGCTAATTTGAACGAAACACTTTGAATTTAACACGATAAATATTTCGTTGTCAATTTGTAAACATTGTGAGTTTGTAATCGTTGTCAAGTTGTGAACGTTGTATCGTTCGAAGCTTCCCTCGAACGTAAAGTTCTGAACCATCTTCTTCGTTACAAAGGAAAGGGAAGATCGAGAGGTCGTAAAAGTTAGAAACGATCAAAGCGATGACGAAGATCACTGGAGGAAGAAACGTAGGGAACGTTCAAACGAACGAATTGCTCCGATAAATTGGCAGTTGTCTTCCTTTGTGTGTCTTCGAAGGCTCAATCGAACGTAAAATTCCATGTTTAAAATTTGGTATTCCTCTTTGGTACGTCGCATAGAAGAATAAAATTACCTTTGGAAATGGTCTCTTCCCGTCTTTAACTTTCTTATTTTTTTCTGTAATAACGCTTCGATACGAAAATTTCGCTGAAGGCAATCTGTTGGCGCTGTGCCTTACGTCGAACGACTTTCGAAAGAGAAGGTTCCAAAGTTTCGAAGTTTCGAAACAATAGAGAAACGATGCTAAGAACGACAGACCGAAAGAACGAGCGTAGACGATTGAATCTTGCCTCTTCGAGCGTTCGTCGACCGTCCGATAATGTAAAGAGCTGCTTTAAATCTGTTAGAGATTTTATTTCGAGTCGATCTAGAAACGCATGAAATTACCGGTTCAATGTCCATCTTCGTTCAGAATTTTCATTTCTTTTATCTCAAAATGTATTCCGTTCAAAGCAGACGAACAAACGCCATCGAAGAAACACGTGCGTTTACAAAGTCGCCTCTGAGACGATCGCGGAAGACATTTAGGATTCCTCGAAGACGTGTTCCGATACCGCAGTTTCGCAAAAGCAACTCGCCTTAGGCGAACACCCTGAGAATCGCAAAGATATCGAAGTTTCGCTGGCAGGATACTGCCGTTTTATCGGCGATAACCGGTAGAGTAATACGCGGCATTTTCGCTCGACGGGCGTAGTCGACGTTGATGTATCGAGTCGGTGGAAAAGGCGCGTAAAAAAGTGGGCAAAGGGAAAACCGGGCGCGTTTCTGGTGTACCCGCCCGCTGCGAGACTTTCACTTATAACCTTTCGTCATAAATTCAGAGAGGACAGGGCCGCGAGTGCGAGCGATCGTCGGAGTCGCGAAAAAACCGAGAAGTTCCCGGGCTCTATGTAACGAGCTACTTCAATCCAACCAGGATTTTTCGTTTGTTACATCGAGTCGCGTTTACGACTCTCGGAATTTTCAACGGACGACCTGTTGTGTTTTCCGTGTTGTGTGGGGCATGGTTACGCTCGTCGTCTCGTAACAACTTCGTATAGTCGAGTCTATGTTGTCATTCCAGATCGAAATGATGAATCGACTGGTCGACTGGTCGACGTGTGGTCGTGAGTGGTGACAAGAAAGCCATTACGTATATCGTGATGAGGAAGGTATTATTAGAAACATACTGGAAATATACCAACTTGATGTTTGACTATTCTAGGCACAATTTGTAACGTTGACACTGGCAACTGTGTTAGTTGATTAGACCGAAGAACGAAAGTGCTGCGTAGCCATTAATTCAGGAATTAATCAGGGTAATTTCGGAATTATCGTCTCGTAACAACTTCTTGTTTGCCAACTTGATGTTTGACTGTTCGATGTACGAATTGCAATGTGGACACCGGCGATCGTGTAATTTCGTTAGAGCGAAGAACAATTAAATAGAACGTGTTGTTCTCGATCAAAACACCTCGACGAGAGACAGTGCAGCTTTGCAATCGTCGATCACCATTTTTTATGGTGCTGCGCAGCCATTCCTTCGCACGAATTAGGGAAAATTCGGAATTACGAGAATCTACACTGTCCTGCCGTTCCAACAGTACGTCCTGTACCAACATACAGTGACCGCCTCGACGAGTGGCAATTTGCATCGCGAGCGTTCCTGAACTCGTATTTACAGAGAGCATGAATTAAGATTAACTTGGCGCATAGCTGCGCGAATTTGTCGACGTCACGACGACGAAGTAGACCCAACGGAAGACGAACGAGTTTTTCGGTGTCGTCGATTCGTCTTCGATCTTCGCGAAAGGACGAGACATTTTTCACTAACCGGCTCAATTTTTGCGACAGGTGGGCATGATGGTGCCGTACAAGTCCTTCGGCGTGAGAGATTACACGAAGGCCGTGACTACCGCGATCAACACGCTGCAGAAGAGCACGAGAGGGCCGAGACTCGGGCTTTTTCAACGATACGACATCCACGTGAAGATCGCGATGAAGGAACTCACGCCGAGCCCAACCGGTGAGTCTCTTTTTTCAGTTGGTTTTCTTACTTAGCACCTTGCCGTGACTATCTGGCTGGTTCTATCACGCCACTCCTCGTATCTCTTTCGTTCCACTTAACGTCGCGGATGGTACTTGGTACCTTTGGATCCAAGGGCAGCCAGCGTCTAACTTTTTTCGCTGTTTCGTCAACTTCACGCCACTATGCAAACTTTTACGATAGCCTCGAAGTTGCCTGACGGCTTCTTATCTACATCGATATCAACAGCATTCATCGAACTACCCTCGTTAGCTAAGCATCATCGCGCGTGCCATCGCCCTCGCGTCTGAACTGTCAAGGAGGACAGTTTTTTTCTCGTGATCGATATCGAGGGAATTCGTAAAACTACGCTTCTCAAACTCGTGCTATCGAGCGTAGCTGTTAGATCGTTCGAAGAGCATCGAAACTTCGCGAAACGATCCCGATCGTGGTCTTATCCTTCCGGTGAACAAATTGCGACACGCTAGCGAAGTTTCATAAAGCAGCAAAAGCGACGTACGCGAGGGGGAATCTGGATACGACGCCGCGTCGTTCGGTCGCGAGTTATCGTCCAAGAAGTAATTAAGGTCGAAGAGGGAAGAGGGATAAGGCGGGAGGTGGTGGATCGCCTTGCGCCTAGGAAGAAGTTGGAAACGACGTGGCGAGGAGGGGTGGGAAGACAGGGAGAGAGAAAGAGGAGGACAGTCCATTCGATTACGTAATTCTCGAGTCGTACGTTTTGGCTTTGCGTTCTTTTTTTCCTCGCGGTTTTTTCCGTCTATCATCCACGCCAGAATTAACGTACTTTCGCGTGGATGGCGTTCCGCCCTGGCGCTCAATACCGATAGAAACATAACTTTCAGGCCTCGACGTTCCTTGCGACGACCTTCGTAACTTCGGCACGCGCCTCGCCGAGCCGCGATAACTCCTAATTACTTCTTCATTTTATAGTCCATGGCAATAACCACGCACGTCCTTATCTCTCACGATTAAATTTTCCTTTCCTCTCCGACATCGACAGGAAAATATCGTCTCGCGGCAGGATATTGCGCTTCTTTGTGCTCCGTGGCGCACCCTCGCTTTTCGTCCCCTTCGACTTAGCTTTTCCTCGAAATGAAGACGCGTTTTGCCGAACGACCGTCGTCGTTACTTATGTCACATCGCGAATATATTCGTCCTGTGTTCGCATGCCGGCCTGGAGATTTCAGGAAATATGTTCTCGGTGTTATTTGTTCACTTCTGCTCCGTCTTGCATACGGTAGAGGATTCGTTCCATTTTTCCGCGTCCAATTTTAATGCGGATTTACAGCGTGCAAATTCTTTCGTATTTAACCCTTTAACTGTTTGCGTCGAGTATACTCGACATAAAGATGAAAAGATTGTGTTCGTATTATAAATCAACGATATCAAACGAATTCAAATATCAGAAAAGAAGTTTATAAGAAAAAAGCAGGCAGGAAAAGTTTTTCGAAGCAAGATTAAACATTTATAGAGTTAAAGCTTGCATCGCTACCAAAGGAAAAATCGACTGGATGTTCCGCGAGAACGAGGTGATGTATTGCTGTTCTTTGTTCGGTACTTTTCATTTTTAATTGCGAATTTCGAGCAACCGATCGAATCGAAGCGTTTCGGAGAATTTTAATGCGAATTTATAACGTATAAATCTCTATTTTGCAAATGCGCGTTTATTTATGTTTTCCTCTTTTTTTCGTACGTAAACTCCGTATCGCTTCCAACTATTAGCTCCCTTTCTGTTTTCTTGTTTGAAGAAAATTCTTATCTCTTCCGTTTGGATGAAATTCGTTCGAGAGGAGAAGCGAACAGAAGCGGCTTCGTAATACCGTCGGAGCAGGTGCCATCGACACGATTACCTTTGGGAAGTTTAGCGCTTCGTGGAATACCACCAGACGATGACAGAACGCGTTACCACATTTAATGACGTCTGTATATCAAAGGGTTCGAACATCGCGTGCGCCTCTACGCCTTGTCTCTTCCAAACGGACGGGAAAAGGGACGTACCGCTATTTTCGATGGAAATCAGCACGCGTGATCCTTGGCTATAATAACTTTTAACGTGAAAACGTTCAGTTTTTAAGCCTAAAACGCGAAGTTTGACTTGCGAAGTCTCTTCGAAAGCCGCTTCCGATCGAATAACATCGACGTTTTCGATTCTTTCGAAGAGATCCGTTTCGAAGTTTACGAAAATTTCACGAAACGCGAAAACGCAACGGCACTACCTTTCAAGTTTAAAACACCCACTTCTGCTTGCGAAGTCTCTTCGAAAGTCATTTCCGATCGGATAGCATCGATGCATTCGATCCTTTCGAAGATATGCGTTTCGAAGTTTATGAAAATTTCACGAATCGTTAAAACGCAATGGCGTTACTTTTAAAGTCTAAGTCAAGCGAATTTAGAGAATTTATTTAAATAGACGCTCTCGTGGTATCTTCGTCGATGCCCCGAGTGTCAACAGTTGCTCGGCTTAATTCCGAACGTCTTGAAGGGCGATAATGGCGCTGCATCGCTCAGACTGGCTCTCTCGAGTCCAAGTGGTCCAGGAGGAAGGGACGAAGCGGACGCACGATGGCGTCGTTCTTAACTGGAAGCGCTTGAAAGCAGAGGCTAAATGCGCGAATCTCCAGCTAGATGAGCAAACAGTTGGAAAGATTGGATGATAAAGAAGAAGAGGTCGAAGATAGCACGGAATTTGCAAGAAATTTCTCTGCGACGAGATTTCTTAATACTTCTTCTCTCTCTCTCTCTCTCTCTCTCTTTCGCTCTCGCTTTTGTACCTTCGACGAAAAGATACTCGTCCGTCCGTGATAACGAACGATCCCCAATGAAGACGACGTCCTCGCTAGCATTGCTAACTTTTCCTCCGAAAGATGCGGAAGTTGAAATGAAATTTTGTGTCGTCTCGACGCGATGGAACGCGAAGATCTCTGGCAAGAAAGTTCGAGTGATCAAACACGGCAACGACTTCGCGATAAAAACTCTATCGATGTCCTCAGAAACGGGGTCGTTGTAGACACATGAGTGTGATCCTCGTAATTTGACAAAGGGAATGAATTTGATGAATGAAATGGATGAAGATATACATCAATGAATATAAAAGGATTCGTACTTTATATAATTCTTTCTTTGCCTCGACGTTTAACCGACATACTTCGCTGGTCGGAATAATTTCGAATTTCATTTTTGCGTGCCGCTACCACCGGCTGCTTTATAAATTAATTCCGCCTAGCGTAGAGGTCGTTCTTCAACGCGACCTTCGCGGAAGTAGCACTTGCCGGTGGATGCTCGCGACACTCGGGAGTCATCTTCTAAGTACATTTTACGTTACCCATGGAGCAACTTCCAGGACGAGTTTCCTCTTTACGTCACGCTGCAAGTTCGTCGGCCTGACGCGTTATCGAAATTATTAGGTCTATCGGAAAGTTATGTTCGTGATGGAATTAAAAGAAACTTGTACATTTTCGATACGTTAATTCATATTTTCTCGATGATATAATTTCGTACGTAGAAACGCAAGGATCGAAAGACTCAATTTTCCACTTGAGATGACATTATTCGAAAGGTAGATCCAATATAAATTTTTCTGATACCATTCTTATCTTTTTTAAATTCATCCCGATCTCTTGTATTCTTTTACCTATCGGTGATATTCTAAACGTTCTTAGCTCGTCAACGCGTATTTTATTACGATCAACTTAGTTACGGTTGTTTCAGACAGGCTATTAGAGATTAATATTAGGATTAATATTAGAATTTCAGGCGTATCGGAGAGTTCCGTCCGTTTTTAATTAATAGAAACCGATACATTTTCGATAGATTAATTAATATCTGCTAAACGATATAATTTCCATCTGTTCTGAGTATACAAGTACGTATAAACACAAGGATCGGACTGTTTAACTTGACATGACATTATTTCACGGAACATTCAGTTAAACCTAATATATCATCGATGCCAACTTTCCCCTTTAATCCGCGGTGTATCAATAATTTCTACACGATGCATAAATAATTTCTACTCGTCGTATGAATAATTTTAACTCGTAGTACAAACAATTTTAACTCGTATCAATAATTTCTACTCGTCGTATCAATAATTTTAACGCGTCGTAGATGGAACATGAAGCAGACTGTAGTCTTGTCGTAATGCTCATAAATCGCAGGAGGAAGCAGCTCGAGCGAGAGACGCGTGCTTCGTAAAAAGTCTCGTCTCGAAAATCTCTCGATAATAGCTCTCATCATGTTTCGTCGACGTCCTCGGAATCGAGCTCGATTTAGCAGGACGATCGAGTTGTGTCGTATCGTCGGGACGCACAAAGAGGCATCCATGTAAACGCCTGGTTTAAGGGAGATAATACGCTCGTCGGTCGTGTAAACTCCGTTATCGCGGGCGAACTTTTCATTCCCCGACGATCGAAGGTCCGTTCGAGACAAGAGGCCATCGAGGAGTACCTTCGATGAACGGGGCGTTCTCGTTCCCTCCATCCCGACTTTAACGCTTCTCTTCCATCCAGACTTTAACGCAACCCCTCGAACCAGTCGAAATAGCGTAGAAAAAAATTCCTCTCGGAAATTATCGTCCTTCCATTATCCAACGATCGTAGTTCCGGCTGGAGGGCGATTACCGATCTACGAAGCGGAAGTGTCCTTCCTTCTCTGTCGCGAGAATAATCGATGAGTTTTATTATTTTTGATGGGCGCGCATTCGTCATCGATACGCCTGCGTTATTCATTGCAAAATAGTTCGCTCCCGATACCACTAGGAAGCGATACATCACGCGGTGTCAGACCATCTCGTACGTTGGCCCATAGTTCTCAATAAAGTGGACCTAATGGCTCGTGAAATCGGGTATTAGGAAAACTTTGGAGTTTTCCATCGATCCATTCTGACGCGACACCCACCGAGAGCGAGAAGAAACATCGTTCTTGAAAGAATTTTAATGAAAGTTCTATCGTCCCCCTTCTTTCTCGACGTTATGTCACAGATCTTTGTCTCCAAAGTAACAACGTTTTCGTTGGGAGAGATAAAAGTAGAAATTAAAAAAAAAAGGGAATTTCTAAAGCGCCGATTAAAAAGTGAGATATTTACAACGACGCGTCGTTAAAGGAGGAAGATAAACGTTGCTGATGAAATTGCTCCTTTCCCGAGTCGGAAGAATCGGAGAATTTATTCCGTCGGTATTAAGGGACGTTTTCACGCTCTTATCGTAGGACTTAGTCGCATCAGCTCTTTCCTCGTATACGAACAAAAGCCTGACGAATTTCAAGACCGCGACTACTCGTTACCTCGGAGTTCAAAGTTTTTCCACGGTTCGAAAGAAGAGGAGAAGACCGAAAGATGGTAGCAGCACGTAAATCGCGTTAGAAAGTTGGAAGGTAGCCAAGTGGTAACGCGTAGTCCGAGCCTTTCTTTGTCCGATGAATGCATATGCTAATGCCGACTATCTCGAATGACGCGCGCTCGTTTTTGCCCGTAAAATAATCCGTCGAATCGTTTTACGGAGATCGAATTTATTACGAGGGAAAAACGTTTCAATTTTCACGATGCTAACGAGACGAGGTTGGAAACGAACCGGCGAACAACGTTCGACGGAGCGTGCATCGTCAAAAATAATTTATTTCGCGTTAACGTCACGACAGACGATGGAAGGATCTCGACGAAGCAGGAAACGAAGAAGAAAATAAAGGCGAAGCAAGATAGATAATACGCGATGACGCGATAATCCTTAATTTTTCTCCTGTGGGTCTGGGATAAAATACGCCCACGGCATTTCGCTGCTCCTTTTCGCGGAAGCCATCTGAAAAGCGTAATTTTGAGTAAACGAGAGCTCGTTCCTTCGAAAGAAATTGGAAAGAAAAGGAATACATCGAGACAAGGACAGAAAGTACCCGAAACTTTTTTCCGTATTTTACTAAAATCGAACGACGAATTCCTTTCTCGTTCCGTACTAAGAGCGACGACCAATAGAAATTACCAAATTCTACGTAATCAAGTCGACATTTTGTCGCCTTTGCGTACGGCTATCTTCTCAATACGAATGCCGGGCTGTTGTTGATTTTTTTCAAACGAGAGCTCGTTTCTTCGAAAGGAAAAGAAAAGAAAAGAAAAGAAAAGAGTTACTTCGCGGCAGAGCGCGAAGTACGCGAATTTTTCTTTCGTGCTCTACTAAAAAGAGCGATAACCAATTAAATTATTTCGTGATTGTTTTCGCCTGCGATTCGACCAATTTCGATGAAATCGTGATGGACAATGAAAAAACGAGAGGCAGAATCATTTGTTTCGTCCAAGGATGTACACAACCAGAAGTGCAGAGTACTACCGCAAAGCAAATTGAGCATCGCGGTTAAACGCGGACTCTGTAGCAGCAGGACTGGCGATGACGACCACGACGACAGCGACGACAACAACGACGACGATGGCGAAGCAACGGCAGTGGCAGCAGCTGTCATGTGTAAAGTAAATTGTGCGGTTTGCATCCGCGATCGATACCGCCTCTCCGCATGAGAAAGTAATTTCTACATTCTTACAATGCCGCGCGGCGCGGTAACGTGCTTTTCAACGTCGTATGAAAAAGTGTTGGGCGTAGAGCGCCATTGACGCGCGATATTCCACGTAGGAACGACGTATGCGTCATGCCGCTAAATTTATTCGACCTTATTTCCGAATATTTTCCAACGTACTCCGGCAGCGCGACATTCATCAATGCTTCGTTCGACGACCGTTACGAAAGGTGTTTTAGAACTGACAAAATGCAGTTCGCATGGAATCGAGCTGTCGGGTATCAACGCGTATTTCTTCTTGGAAATTCGGAACTCGTCGTCGGATCGCGGACGTCGAATATATCGATGAAATTTTCCCCGTGTGATCGCGTCGACGTTAATGTTCAGTCAGGAGCGTGTTATCGTCCGGAACTCGGCGAAATTGCTGGTTTAACGCGCTTCGAAAGTAACACGGAACGACGAGACGTCGTTTAAGAAGAAGCGCGAGGCACGGACGAGTCTGGAAGCGTGTATTTGGTTCAAGGCTTGCGGCGGATTCATAAATAACTGTTGTCACCTCAGAGCGATCTAAGTGCAGCCGCTGAATCGACAAGAGGCTGAACGGTCAAGGAAGGTTGGCACAGTTTCCTAATTTTATGTCGCTTCGTACGAGACAAGTCGTTTTACGTCGAAGACACGCCGTCGCCTTCTCTTTTCTTTTTCCTCGTCTCTGTCACCTTCCTCGTATTGCCTCAGTCTAGGGGAAGGCAATCTCATCACGCACGAAATCCTCTCGCCAGCTCGAACGGGTCATTATCATCGATGATAATTCGTCCGTAATTCGCGATCGTTCCGACGAAAATTTTCATGCCTCGGAAAATCATATTAATTGGATAATTAATATTGCAATAATTTCCTGCAGATTATGCTACGAGCGGAACTACCTCTTCCATATTCTATGTTTTATGCGCTACGAAGTAACCGAACGAGGTACTTCGAAAGACTCGAATTTTTCGGGGTTATGATTTAACAATTGACTCATTTATTTTAATGAAATCGTTGTTCGCTTTTTTTCGGTAAAACGTTTACTCGTCGATTTGACGAATCGACCTTCGGACGATACATCCAATTAATTCGTCTATTTCGACGAATCTTATATTATCCTCGGGATAAAGGGCGGTACGTTGGAACGACAGAGTAGTGACATCGCGGTACGAAGGTCAGCATCGAACGTACGTCATCGCAGGAAAATTGATTAAGTCGCGTCAAATGATCGAAGCGATCGATTCTCGATTCGGTAATGTTTCCGTTCGATGGAATTCCAGTCTTATTTATTATTCAAAATCCGGTTAACGAATCGATTCGTGGGTAGGACAGTGAACTCTAACTGTCGAGCATTGGCAACTGCCGCCATCTGGTGAAAAAGACGGGAACATTTTTACTCGAGCTTTTCGATGGCGGTACTTCCACGGATGCTCCGCAAATAACTGCGCGATATTTCGAAATGTAACGTGACCGATAATTCGAACTGATTGTACGACTTAATAATTTCCTACGTATTAGCGCGAAACCTTTCGCAGTAAACGTCGAATTATTCACGTTCAAGAGGAACGTGGCGTACTTACGAGCTTGTAACTCGCACATAACTTACATTTCTCAAATCCAACGAATCTCTACGTTAACGTTGCATTGTTTCGTACAACGTGGAATATTTCGAATACTTGGTAATTGCTCGGCTATTGTCAGGACAGCAACTTTCCTCTATCGACGCATACTTCGCGATTTACCGTCTATACGTCGCATCGTCTGACTATACGCGCGACTTGCACTCCTTACTACCGGACTGAAAGGTAGCGCAGTACCGTAATTACTTTCACGCGATATTAATGGAGGTACGCCATTTACGTTTTTTTTGGCGAACATGACGAACTCGTAGATGAATAATTCGGGGAGGTTATTCCATAATGAACACGATTATTAGACTCGATAAAAATTAGATTTTTAAGTGTGGCAACAGGAAAAAAGAACAACTCAGCCTCGGTTATCTAACGACGCTTCGCTTTTTCGCTAAATCGCTTCTTCAACTCTCGCGATCACTCGCTTTTTACCTTGTTTCTACATACGGTACAAGTTTGCTATTTAAATTGTCGAAAATATGAACGTCATTGCGTCATTGGTTAATTTCTCTTCTCGATTGTTCTCTCGTTTCTCTTCGTCTTGGCTCGTACATTCGCTTAAAAAGGAGATATTTCATTTCTATCCGATTATGATTCAATGCTGATGCCGACCACATTATAAGGAGTTCCATCAGGCTTTAGTAGAACCCAAGGTGTGAAGAATATGAAAACTGTACAGTGGGGTCATATCTTATAGTTTATCGAGTTGACGCGTTACGTAAAAGCAGGAAGTTCGGTTCGGACGTGACGTTGCATCTTAGAACTTACTACTCAAGCCTCGTGGTTCTATCTTCTCACGGAAAGCGGCTTTCTGCACATTTTCCGTACTTACGAGCGTTACTATAGATACTTAGAGTTGACTGGTGAAATCTCTCTCTCTCTATCTATCTAGCTATCTATCTATCTATCTATCTCGTAATTATTTTCATCATCTCGGTAAACGTATTTCGATAATATCATTGATTATAAACGAAGATATCGAGTCAAGTTACGGTAATTTAGTAGACGATAATTATTTAAGTTCCTGATAATTATTTTAGCGCCACTCTCCGCTTGTTCCTTCTACGTTCATAATTTATGATGGACGACTTTAAAGTTTATAATTCATTCAGAAGTTTTAAAACATCATTACGCTTTAATTTTAAGATTAAAATATCGCTATAATCGATGAATCAGGCTTCGCTAGGCAAAATAAAGTTACTTTCGTCACGAGTGAAACTAGACCGCGATAAGTTCACAGGATATCGGTTTTTTAGACGCAGACGTATGACAAAGATAGAGCGAAAAGACGTAAGCGTATTACAGTGTGCGTGTTTGGTGTTCATTTGATCGTGCTGCGAAATAAATCTGCGATCAAGCGATACGACGTTGTCTCAAGCGCTAGCCCATTATTACTTAACTATCCTATGCAAACTTACACGTTACTTCCTCTCGGTACACATCGCATCGTTCGGATTTAATGGAATTGCCTTTATCGCGGTAGAAGGGCTTATTTAATATTCGTTATTTGACCCTTTGGGCATTCGCCGGCCGCTCAAAGAAGGCTTTCGCTTACAAAGATGGCGATTCGCCGATATATTGCTTAGCTTTTATAAGCTTTTCATTCTTTATTGCCAATTTTCATTAAAAAGCAATCAAAAACCCATGAGTCGTAGAATATTCTTTAATAGATGGATTTATGAAAAATAAATGGTTATTTTGCGAGTGAAAATCAAGAAAAATTCGTTAGTCAATGGGTCAATACTCGTTTTACGTGATTTTCGCGTAAGATTTCATTTAAAACAAAAAATATTAAATGAATAGGTAATATTATACCATGATTGCGTGAAAATAGACATTGCGATGAAGTAATGGATTTCAAGCGATTAACTCAGAAACTATAAAATATTTGAAAGTATGAATGTCGTTTACCGCGCGTTATTTTTATCCGTAAACGAAGTTGAAAATAATGTTCGTAACAACGTCTCGTAATAAGCTGGCTTTTTTATAGCGCGAAATAATAAACGAAGTGTTATAGCAGCTGAACGGAAAGAGGAACCGGTAAGCTTATACAAACGAAATCCACTGTCTACTTTCAACGAGGATTTCTCGTTCTCTCGATGATCGATGCAATTGAACGTGAAACATCGTTTTATCGAGATATCATTATACATTTCTCGACGAGATTCGTAACGACGAAAATTATCTTTAAAACGGAAGAAATGCGTCCGAAGTGCCAGGAACAATGTTACCTTCAAAATTGGAGGTAGCTGGAACACTCTATCGATTGTAAAATAATTCGATTCCGAGTGATACGAACGGTACGAATCGAGTCTGTCTTATCGACGGTAGGACGAGGAAAACTCACGGAAGAGGCAACATTATTGGAATCCAGCAGCGCATTATTCCGACTACCGTTCTCTGACTCACTACGTTATCCTACATTCGGTAAAGTTTCAAGCTTTAAACTCTCTCTTCTCTCTCTCTCTCTCTCTCTCTCATTTACTCCCTAACTTGTTAAAACGGTACACGAGCTTATAAACTCTAGGAATCGTCCGTATCGTATTTTTCCTTGCTTCATCATCATTCATTATTCAGAATTACTCGTAAAAACGGAACGAAGACGATTTTTTGATATTAAAAACTTAAATCATTGAAGATTAAATTATTAAAAGTTATTTAAATGATAATTAATAATCATTTAAAATTTAAATAACGATTATTCATACGAATGTGTTTACGACGCATATTTTTATTATATCGAACGTTTTCATCGTAAAGAAATGACAAATCTGTTTTACTCGAAAGAATTCGCGATATTTGTCTTTTTCGCTTTAAACATTCTCCTTAAAAGATCCTCTTTGTTTCGACAATGCAAGGATTCTCCAAGGATTGAAATTTCTACGTTGCCTCGAGCTTTCTTCGCATATATTCGACCCCATTAAGAGAATTGGTCTCGAAGCACAGCGAGTACCAGCCGTCGGTCGGAATGGACGATATATCAATCACGCGATTTCTAGTATTCTTGCGTCTTGGCTTTTCGACTGTCTTTCTCCGAGAACAGCCCAGTGGTTTATTCTCATTGGCGCGTGTAGCTTCTCAAGGTCGCTCTTTATCATGACGTTCCTAGTCCGCGTCTCCAAAGCTGTAGACCTCGAAAGGGCATCGTGAATACGCGAAGATTTTAAACGAGACGCTTGAAAAGAATCATAAAAAATTCCGAATTCCGAATTATTAAAGAAGTACGGAAGAATGATTGATAAATGTTTGTCGACGAATTCGTCTTATCGAACCGTACGTGACGTAAGTTATTATCGTCTTAAATCGTCGATGATCGATAAATAGACGAAATATTCGAGGCATCTTGCTTAGAGAAAAGTCTAGTAAATTTGAAACGAACGATCCACCTTCGATCGATAGTTTCGATGATCGATCGATGGACGATCGACGAGACACAAAGTTTCGGAACGATCGAGCAACGAGGGCGTTTTAGAAACCCATCGAAACGTCTTTATTCCACGCGATTTCTTCGTACGAGTCACGAGAAATATCACCTAAGTCCTACGTGAATTCCTGCAGCGAAATCTTCCCTCTCTTGCGAGAATTTTACGTACCTCGTTCTTCCCCTTGGCAGAGCCACGATTCTCCACGGACGAATATTTTCATTGAGACGTTCGCGTGGTACTTTTATTCAGCCACCGAACATTTATCATCTCAGGAAAAAAGATACGAAGATAAGTTCGAAGCGAGATACGAATAATCGCGTGGTCTTCGAAATATTATGTTTATCGGAAAGTTCTGTCGTTTTTGAATTATAAAAACTAATAAATTTTCCATGAATTAATAATTATTTACTGAACGATATCATTTCCATCATACGTTAAAATACAATGATCGAAAGAGTAAATATTCAACTCGAGATGACATTATTTCACGGAAATTTCAGGTTGACCTGATATAAATTTTCTCGTTACCACTGTTATTTTTTCTTAGATGCGTTGCTCTAGCATTTCTCGACGGAAAGATCGAGACGATATTTTTGACGTAACTTACCGATAGAATAAAAATTACACTAGAAACTGCTCCATTGGATGTATCGATAAATTATTTAACACGTTTTACAATTTTTGACGAACACCGGAGAAACATCGATACAGAGCTAACTCTAACGAGCGATTAACATCGTTATCCGGTTAGCCGATCGATCCTCTCGTGCTTCGTTCTCCTCGCCTCGCTCTCCATCCTCTCGCAGAAATTTAATCCGATCTTTAACAAGTTACCTCGTTTTCTCGCAAACGTAAGCTTACCCGAGCTCTTCCTCTTAATATCGCCGCTGTCAAGTTCATAATAGGAATCTCATTAGCCAAGTCGTCGGGAGCCGCATGCAAGGAAGTAGATATTTGCCAAACCGTACTGGCAACTGTTTCGCAACTTGTTTCGAAACGTTCTTCCTAACTAATTCGTAACACTCTCGATCTGAAAGCATTCGCGCGTTATCCGAAAGTTGGTTTGTCGTTCGTCTTGCCGCGATGACCGAATCAGCCCTTCCGAGCCTAACGATGGCCCTTGGTTTTACGACGGTACCAGGACGAATAGGACGTACATCCATTTATGCCAGTGATAATTTGACGCAACGTTGTTTCCGCGAAATTTATGCGCCGACGTAGTCGAGGCTTTTTCATTCCAAAGGAACGGATCCATCCGCTTGATTCGACGACACCACCTTTGCTTTTTAGCGCGTCCTGTTCGACCCTAGGCTCGACACGGTCGGTCATTCGTCACCGCTCGTGTTTCTCCGTGTTATTCTTGCCATTCTCCTCGCGGTCGATAATTGAATCGTGCGAAAATAAGGAGAAGGCCGATACAAGGGACGAAGTAAAACGAAGAAAAGAAAGCACGAAGGAGGGAGGTGGCATCGTTGGCAAAGACGGATAGTCGCAAAAAGGTGCACGATGCAAATCCTCGCGTCAGGTGGTTAAAATACGTCGGGCAAAGAAACGAAATTAAGCGAGATTGTTTTTCGATATTTTTTGGAACGTCGAACCGTGTATTTTCTTGCGTACGACGTCGTAATTCTTGCTTATCCGACGACGCTAGTGATCGAAAGACACGTCCGTGTTTTAAAAAAGAAAATTCCCATTTATTAAGGAAAGACGAACTTACGAATTCGTCAATCGTGCCGAGAGAATTTGAGCTTGTTAACTATTAAATTGTTAGAGGTAAATAAAATATATTGATATGTTTCTTTGCAGTTTGGATACTTCGATCGTCGTACCCGAGAAACTTCAAATGCCGCCTAGAAAAATATTTTACATTAATTATAGTAAAGTGTATAATTATCTGTATTTCTCAGCGGACGTTTCTTTGTAGCTTTTACATCTTCGACACGTGGTAAATTCACGTAAAATGTCTTCAAACTTCAAGGGCTTATCGTTCTCTTTCTATCTCGTATCTAAATACATTCGTATTGATGTGCGGGTAGAATCCAATGTTGAATCGGGCGCAGTAACGTTAGGAACGTCGGCCAAGACCACGCAAGCATGCCGATGTTCCTGCCTTATACTGCAAACAAATCGAACTTATGGCGAATACCAAGTCGAATTCCTGAACAATTATTTAAGGATTCCATATGCTTTTCGAATATAGTTCTCCATTTTACGTGGAAATCACGAACTTTTAACGTTAGTTATCCGCAGAACTTTGTTCGAACTTTAGTCGAATTAATCGGGTACATAGCTCGATCGGTTAAAAAATCAATTCATTTTTAACGTTACGATTCTAATCTCGATTCGTAAATTTTAGGGGACGTCCCGATGAATTTAACGTAGATATCGCGCATCAAAGCCATCGACTAGTATTTGACAAGGCGAGTCTTGTTCATTATCGAGTCGAGATTTAAAAAAAGGAAGAGAAAAGCCACGAAAACGATTCAATTAATTATTGGCCGTGGATACTAAAGCAAGTGTGCTCTAGATCCATTCTATAATTTAAATCGATCGTCGTTCTTTCGTATGTAACGTCGAGAGTGAAAATTAAATCGGAAATTGGCAGAACGCTTTGAAAGCGCAGTTAACGCGTCGTCATCGAAATTCAAACGGAATTCCATTCCCACGTCCGCTTTGAAAATGTTTCGAGATACGAGGAGGGATTAAAAACATTGGAAGGGGGACTTTGTCGAACGTTGGTTGACAAAATCTCACGTAAAAGAAGCCAAGTTCGATCGAGGAGCGGCGTCGAAGTCAACGCAACTTTCCCGTAACTTGTTTGAGAGACGCGATATTCCAGCCTCGAGAGTTCGTAGTTCCAAAGGCGCGGTTCGATCATTGAGAAAAGTTTCAACTAGCGCGTGCCTCGTGACTTTCGAACTCGCGAAAAGAAAGCGGCTCGTTTCATGAAATCACGTTGCACAGTCGAAAATAAAGGGCTTGCCTCGTTCGATCACGGCAAAGACGCAAAGACGCAAAGACGCGAAAGTTTCAAGCGGAACGACTTTCTTCATCGTGAAGAAACAAGTCCGTAACATCGCCCAGTCCAACGAACATCGCAGGAGGCCTCCGCAGCTATTCCATGCGAAATAATCAAAATTCTTCTCTGTTTATTTTATTTTTAACTTTTCACTTTTATTTTCGAGATAAAAATTATCCAAGCGTCGAGGATCGTATCGAATCGACTGGATAAAATCAGAGAAAATTGAATACGTACGCGCGTTAATCGTCGTCTCGTTCGCGAGCATTTCGATGCAGATTTTCACTTCGACGCGCGATTCCACGAGATCGTATCACGGTTCGCGAACGCTCGTCCGACTTTTTAATCCACGTAGCAGCTCTCGATATCGTTGTCCGTCCTTGAGATCCTCTTTCCTACAGTCGTTCTGCCTATTCGAATCCGCGAATCGCGTCTGACGAGTAGCGCGTTCGCATCGTTCGAAGGAGAGTCGAATTTGCGCGACTGGACGTAACTACGTCTAAAAAATAGACGATACTCTTTAGGACGCAGGGGCGAATATTATTTACCGCGTTGACCTGGATCCGGAATTTAATCGTAGAACTTTCGTAGAATCTAAGCTACATAAAACAAATAAACTTCGTTATTTAACGCTTTCGCGAGAGAGAACGTAGTTCTACGTCGTTTTAAAGGGAAACTTTGTCCAGCGTCGTTCGAAATTCTTTTCCAAATTGCTCGAATACGAGCAACATGCACGGACGTTTTGAAATTATATGCCGTTCGATACGCAGTTAAGCGTTTCGACCGTTTATATTCCGATATAATGTCGAACGTAACGCGATAGCAAAGGTAATATACTCGTAATACTTTTGCACGGGCTCCGATACAAATATCGAACGAACCAGTATCTCGATTCCACCGACGAGAATCCTTCGTTATCGGTTACGCGTATCGGGAAAATACGAGAACAATTTAGCGTGAACTAGTTATAGAAATTCCTCCACGACGATGTATTAGGTAACTCGGAAAGTCATTTTGTTTTTTTTTTTTTTAATGAAAGTACGTGTTTTTTGTTTTATAAAAGTTGTTTTTATGAATAAATGTTGGGAAAAGACGAAACGACTTTCCGAATAGCTTAATACATATTTTCGCGCGTAACGATTCACCCTCGAGTCGTGGTGCAACTTTTGCAGTAGTAAAGACACGTAATTACTCGGACACTAGCCCGGACAATCCCGGCGACTCCGGGACTCTTCCACCGAGGATCAAAATGTAGAATCCATCGCGTTGATCTCCATCCTCCTCGAAGTACCTTTGACGAACGAGGGGCAATCGACGAAATCGATCATTCGAGTCGAAGCGGCACTTGCTTTCACGAAGAAAAATTACAAACGCGTAGAGAAAAAAAGTGCTTCGAGGAGATCCACGAAAGCTGTACAAACGAGTGGAGTAGCCGATCGATTGATCGAGGAGTGCCTAGAATTGCTATCGAGAGTTCTCTTAACGCATGCTTCGCAAAAAGGTTCGATCGATCGATGGAGAATGGTTGGTCGAGTTAAGGCAGCCGAACGACTTGCTTCCAGAGAAGGATGGCCTTTTGTTTCGGCAGTTTCTTTTGGATCGTTGACAGTTTGCGTTACCCGGTCGACGATCAACATGTATTTCGCTAGACATCGTCCAATCCTGGATAATCTTTGAGACAGACACCGGGTGTCCGGCTACCAGGTAGCAGCGAATCACACGCGTTTTACAACGCTTCGACAAGTCTACGTACGGACGGAACTCGGCCATTGTCTCCGTTGAAACTTTGGCAGATAGCCCACGCTCGCGGTTGGACCCACCGTCGACGACTTAACCTGCATGAAAGCTTATGGCATGGTTATCCAATCTCTCTCTCTCTCTCTCTCTCTCT
>JAITYT010000488.1:136523-149400 GCA_025433975.1 Liostenogaster flavolineata
CCCGACGCGTGTTTTGTGTCGAATAGTGTCGCGTCGCGAGTGCAGTGCAATAAAGTGAAGTGTAGTGAAGCGAAGTGCGATCATGGACGGAACTTCGAAGTGCTGGAACACCAGAGACCTGGCGATTGGGTAACTATACACAAACTTTATATAATTATATATAAACTGTAAATTAATTTTGTTCGATGTACTTTAATACAACGCATAGCGCATTAATCGACGTCCCAATTTACACATTGATATCGAAAGCGGTTCAATTTTAACCGCTTTAATTAGGCGTTACACTCGTTGCATGACAGAACATTCCAAGATCGTTCTTTCGGTATCCACTCCGAGTTTCTTTGGGAGGTCAGACATACCGAATTTTCCAGGCTCATGGATATTTGGCGCGCCCGTGGCATTTCGATGTAAATCGAATTTACCGTTGGCATGCGAAGTATCGCTCGGCTCGACATTCGCGTGTTAAGATTCGTCCCCCGACTCCTACCGTTTCTTGTACGTTCACACTTTCGTGGATAATCTCGCGACTTTCGTGGTCGACGTTCGTAAGACACACCTTGGAGCGTCGCGACTGCGTTCTATCTTAGGATAAAGCCCACCCTTCCAGGAGTATCACGTGCTCGAGCGTAGGAACCCGTATTTTTCGGCCCTTTATCAAATGCGCATAATTTTCGCGGGCGATACCCTCCAGGGGAGATTCGATATCACGCGGATACGCTGGATCAAGGGACGCGACATGAAAGATTTCGCATCTTTCTCTTCGCTCCTCGTCTTCCAAACGTATCGACCTCGAGGGCTTTTTCCTTTTCTCCTTATTCGTACTCTCTCTCTCACACACACACACGAATTTTTTCTCGCACTTCTGGAAATTCCCCGGCGAGTTCTATTCGCCTCTCGCTCCCTCGGGACGCGAAGAAACCCAAGGCTACGATCGACTTCGTAAAAACATCGAAAATACTTACGAAGATAACTTCCGCCATGTTTGAAAAATTCTTCGTCGTCGCGTTTCTTCGCGCGTAGCTTCGAAACTTCGCCGCAACGCTTTCAGTCTCACTCTCCATAAAGATATTCACGCTGGAAGATATCGAGACGATGGCGAATTCGTGGGAATTAGCTTTGATTCGGCGCCGCTCGACGTTGCGTAAATATCGGATTAATTCCGATAAATAATCGGACTGTTTGGACGATTCGCTTTGACGCGTGTCACGAGCAATCGAGCGCCACGTTCGTCGACCGACCGACACGCTACGAACGCGACTACAGCCGCTCTTTCTAGCTGGAATCGCATTATGCAAAAAAATGTCACGCGTTGGAGAATGCGATTCTCGAATTTTCTCGAAAACTAAGCTCATGGAGAATTCAAGCGCAGATCTCGCGCTCTTTTGAATCTCTGGCAGGTGGAGTCGCGACGTTTTTGGAGAGATATCAAGAATTTAGAGGCGACGATGAACCGCGGAATGTTTCTCGTATTCCTCGTATCACGTGGCCGCACCTCGCCACGACTACGTGCAACGAGCTCATCCCCACCATTTTCCCTCGCCAAGAGGTCGAGGATGTCCCATTCTCCTCTTGAAAATTGCAGTCTAATCGTTTCGTCGAATCGTTTCTACCTCGAGCACGGCGATTTCGCCGTTAATTTTCTTAATCGATGACCTCGTAGGAGAGTTTTTTTTTCAATCGGTAGGCTTGTTAAATTTTATTTGTTTGCTAGAAATTCAATTTTACTAAGTCGAACTTGCAGTCAGAGAAAACAGCTTTAAGGTCGTTTATTGCATCGACGTTGGAACGACACGCACTTAAAGTCGTTACATCGTTTTCGTAGATTACTCTTCGTACGATTTCCTCCCTTGGATCGTTTACGGTGGTTCATAGTTCGGTCGTTGACTCGCGACGAGACACAGATCGTCGCCCTATACCCGCTCCTTACCTCCCTTTGCACTCTTCATTCCCTTCGTCGATGTACTCGTAGGAATTTTCCTTTTTTATTTTCGTTTCGAGCGCTTTGGGCAAAGTTAAGTTTAATTTATTTGCTTTAAACTAAATTTCAAGACCGAACTAGCGGTCAGTTTTAAGCTCGTTCATACCACCGACGTTGGAATGGCTCGTACTGGAAGTCGCTACATCGTTTTTTTTTGGATTTCCCCCTGGATCGTTTACCGTAGTCCTTCGTTCGGTCGTTGCCTCATGTTCGACGAGACACCCAGCGTCGCCCTATACCCGTTCCATGCCTCCCTTTAGTTCCTTCATCGATGTACACGTAGGAGAGTTTTTCGAATGGGTTCGCTACCGAGCTTCGTTTCGGCCGCTTCAAGGCGAAGCTAAATTTAATTTATTACCAGTAAATTAACATTTACATTAATTTATTCACATTAAATTAAATTTCAAAATCAAATTAGCGGTTAGTTTTAACCTCGTTTATACCACTGACGTTGGAACGGTTCGCATTGGAAGTCACTAGATCGTCTTTCTGGATTTCTCCCTTGAATCGTTTACCGTAGACTTTCGCTAGGTCGTTGTCTCACGTACGAGACAATGAACGTTGCCTTATACTCTTTCCACGCCTCCCTTCATTCCCTTCATCGACATACACGTAGTAGAACTTTTCGAATCGGTTTGCTTTAGAGCTTCGTTTCGGTCGCTTCAAGGCGAAGCTAAATTTAATTTATCTACAGTAAATTAACATTTACATCGATTTATCCATTTACATTTGATTTATTTCCATTTAATTTTTTTACGTTAATTCAAGTTTCAGAGTCGAACTAGCGGTCAATTTAAACCTCGTTTATACTACTAACGTTGGTACGGTTCGCATTGGAAGTCGCTACATCGTCTCCTTGGATTTCTCCCTTGAATCGTTTATTGTAGTCCTCCGTTCGGTCGTTGCCTCACGTACGACGAGACACCGAGCGTCGCCCTTCACCCGTTCCATGCCGACTTTTTTCCCATGGTCCCTCAGTCGTTAAACTTAATTCCCTTTGCGCGATAAGACAAACCATCGGGTAAAATCGTCCGAAAGCGGCTCGTGGTCGGAGGAAGGAGATAAGAGGAATTTATCGAAAGGAACCCACGATTCCCGAATAATAGCTAGGGAATCTCCCAAATACATTCTTCCACCGTGTCTTCTCTCGAAGCGTGAAACGTTTCTAAGAATCGCAACGTCTGCTCCGATTGCTTCGATTTCTCGCGTCGAATCGAGTATCTACCATCGATTGTTTCCTTTTTTCTCCTTTTTCTTCTCGTCTTCCTCCCGTCACGTTTTTATCGTACCGGTGTCTCTTACCATTTTTTGCCTGGACTGTCCGACGAGATTCCACCGAGGTTCTGCGATATTGCGTCGCGTCACGCCTCCCTGATAAAACATTGCGACTAGCTACGAGCCGAGAATTCACTTGGTCGTCCAGCGAGTTCGATTCGGCAGGTGCGCCGCTGCCCAGCACGTATCACTTCGCGACTCGATTAAAATACGGACGGACGTACGTGCGCGTACGAATCATTCGTGTTTTTAGAAAATCCATCGAAATTATTCGATCGTCGAGCGACGGCATTCGTCTCTCACTCGCGATCGTTCTGTCCGGTCCCTTTCGATTGGAGCTTGACTCTCGATCAGTTCGGTTTCACCCATCGGCGATAAAGATCGCACGAGGAAATGGAAAAACGCGAAGGACCGTTTCTTCCTTTGTTCCGCTTTTTCGTGGGGTAAATAATATCCCTCGTTTTAAGGGGGTTCGCACCGTGCGCTATCGCGTGCACGTAGAATCTGGAAAAATAGGTGTTTCGATTTTTCGACAAGAGAAACGTTTTTCTCGCTCGAAATACGAGCGACGCTACGAACCTCGCGCGAACTATTCAAATTGTACGGCCGTACGGTAGATGACACTCGAATAGAGTTTGTAAAAACCTGTTGCGTCGTGCCGCGGTGTGCATCTCGTTTTCACAACCGGAAATGAAGGAATTGTCGCACGAACGCGACGATACTTTGCGTCGTTACGAAATCGTAACGATAATTCACGGTTGGCATCTGTTGGTAAATTTCCGGTAATTCAAAATTTTTCTCCATCAGGATGAAGGAAGCATAAGTGGCTGTTCGACAGGAAAAATCTTTTATCGGTTTCTTTATTCACGAACTTGCTATACGAAAGTGTATGCAGACGTATACTTTACTTTGTACTATTGCGCTTAGCTCATCTATTTTTGTACGATAAGCAATTTATTGGAAACATTTAATAAATTCTAACCTTGATAAATTGCGCGAGGTTTCGTACAAGAAATTTGGGGAAAACGATTCGTTACGTCGTAAATTATCGTCGACGATGAGTAATTGATTTTTTCCCTCGAAAACGAATAAAGCTCGAGAAATTCGATCGCATCGAGAAAATTCTTCGAGGAGACTTTCAATGATAATATTCTTTTTTGTTAGATTTAGCACATCCATTTTTGTACGATAAACAATATATGAGAAACATTCGATAAATTCTAACGTTGATAAATGTCGCGAGGTTTTGTAAAAGAAATTTGGGGAGAACGATTCGTTATATCGTAAATTATCGTCGTCGATGAGTGGTCGACTTTTTCCCTCGTTCTAGTGCCTCATGGACCGAAACGAGTAAAGCTTGGGAAAATTCGATCGCATCGAGAAAATTCTTCGAGGAAATTTTCAATGATATTATTCATATAAAAATGTCATAGTTATGATATTTTTACACGATAAACAATTTATAATAACATTTAGTAAATTCTAACTAAGCTTGAAATAAATTCTAATAAAGCTTGCAAAAATTTTCCGAAGAATCGTTAAGTGATAATATTCGAATATACGCAGGCTGTCTTCGCTTGACCAAGCGTTCAGTCATTTAAAATTTCGCGTTATTTCCTACCGCGTTACTGCATAGCTATAATTGACATCAATTTCGCCGTAATTACGACCTACTTTTTACGATAGTCGCCTCTGCCTCGTTTTTCTCGTTTACTCGTCAACTTCGAAGGCACATCGATATTCCGGTATCGATGACCGACAGAGATTCTCCAAGGGGTCGTTTCGCTCGACTTCTTCCCGAGGAACCTTGACATACCTCGACAAAGGAAGTACCTCGATAAATTCTCCGATTGTGGGAGCGGCAAAGAAAAATTCACCGCGGGAATCTGTACGAAGGAATTTCGTTCACGCCGTAGAATTTCTCAAAATTCCGCGAGCGCGAGAGAAATTAAACGAAGGAGAGTCACGCGCGACCGAAGGAGAAAAATCGTCTCCGAGACCCAGTAGGCTAAGTTCCACTTGGAAATTAAGTAGACGAGGGTTGCGAAAGGGGCGCTTTGGCACGACAACGATTAAACCGAGGGGAGCGAGTCTCCGCCGCGGACAGTCACGAGGGATCGTCCTCGAGGCGACCGAAATTTTCGTCGAAAGGATGGAGCGTCTAAGAGGAGATCGAAGGAGGATTGGAAGGAAGGGGTAGCACGCCACGAGAACGACTCCAACTTTCTCTCCACGCACTTTCCCAATTTCGCGCGCGTAGATCGCCAAGAAGGGCGAAGCACACTCGCGTCTCTCTCCTTCGAGGTCCTAGGCGACAGAGAGAGAGAGAGAGAGAGAGAGAGAGAGAGGGAGAGAGAGACGCTAGGATGCCTCCACGTCGCGGTAACCATGACGACCGCGAGTGAGAGGAGGCGAGCATGCGCTCTGGACGGCATCGCGAGCATCCACCGAGAAACGGACCACGGGGGTGGTTTTTCGCGTTGGCACACCCGGGCTGCTGGCTGGGCGGTGTCTGCAGCCCTTCACTTTCCTCCCGAAAATCGAAGGCTACGGGGGTGCTGACCGTCGGCTTGTTCCTCTCTTTTTTCTCTTTTCTCTTTCTCTGTCTCTTCCTTCCTTTCTCGCTTGTTCTCGCTCCCTCTTTTTATTTCTGTCTTTGTTTCTCCCCTTTGCGTTCTTCGTATCATTCCATTTGATCCCTCGCCGTTTCCACATGTCCTTCTCCTTTTCTTTCTCTTTCTCTTTCTCTTCCCTTCTTCCTCTTATTTTCCTTCTTTTTCTCTTCGTCGCGACTCAGCCTTGACGCAAATTCTCTCGTCGTATCGACGGTGCTTCGGTACACCCGAATCCGCCTTGGAAAACGCTCCTCGCTCCTTTTCTTACGGCGCGTGCCGAGCGGCGCGCACTCCTCGTTCGCCCTCGTTTCTCCGGCTGTTGGCGGCCGATCGCGACCCGACACGTGTCCACGGAGTGACGCGCGAGTGACTCGCGCGACCGCCAGCGTCGCGGTTCAGTGCGCGCAAGCGTGTGTGTGCGTGTGCGCGTGTGCGGCCGGCTGTGCGAGAAGGTGAGTCGCGATCGAGGCGTTTCTTGGTGCCTCCGTGGGAAAGCTTCTTTTTCTTCCACGTCGAAGCGACGACGAAAGGGAAAAATTTGAAAAAAATTAATAGGGAGAGAGAAAGAGAGGGAGGAGAGCCGAAGAGCGCGAGAGACGGAAAAAAGGACGAAGGGTGAGGAGGATGGCAAGCGACGGCGGTGAGAGGTTGAAAAGGGGAGCCGCGAGGCTGCCGACGACGAGTCGATTCGAGAGAGTCCTCGCGACGTTGCGCGACACCCGTTAAAGCGGAAGTCCGCTGGCGAGTCTCGTGCTCGCACGAGCTCCGCGAAACCGCACGCAGGTCACGACGCAACCACGTCTCTAGGTCGATCGCTTCGACTCGGTATCGTGTGAAGTTTCGGCTTTGCTGGCTCGGAATTTTTGAAGTAGTGTTCTCCAGCCTGCGGTCGCGAAAGCGAAGCGAGTGTCGTGTTCTCCAGGCTTTTCGACTCGGTATGGCGCAAAGTCTCGGCTTTGCTGGCTGCAATTTTCCAAGTAGCGTTCCCAAGTCTACGGTCTTGCGAGCAAAGCGAGTGTCGTCGTGTTTTCGAGGCTTTTCGACTCGGTATGGCGCAAAGTCTCGGCTTTACTGACTGGAATTTTTCCAAATAGTGTTCCCGAGCCTATATTCTTGCGAGCAAAGCGAGTGTCGTCGTCTTCTCAAAGCTTTTCGACTCGGTACGGCGCAAAGTCTCGGCTTTGCTGGCTCGGAATTTTCGCGCGAGTGAAGTGAGAGTCGCATGCTCGAGGCGTTTCGACGCATCGACGTCGTTCTGTCGGTTCAAATCGGTGTAGAGTCCCGCAGCCTACGGTCGCACGAGCGAAGCCGCGTCCGTCGCGTGCACGAGGTTTTTCGATGAGATCGACGACGGTCTGGGTTTTGCCCGTGGGAACAGCTGACTACGCTGGAGAGGAGCGAAGAAGAGGAAGAAGAGAAGTAGGAGGTGGAGAGACGGCGTCGTTTTCGTAAGAGACGTCTTTTCGAGGTGGACGCGCTCGTTTCGAGTAAATCGTTTTTTCGCGACGACTTGGCGCTTCGTAGGCGTCGTCGATCCTGGAAAGACGAAGACTCGATCGAAAATCGAGTTGACCTCGTTTCCTCCTTGCCGGAAGGATCGATTTGAAGATTCGAGCGTGTGTACGCGCGGTTGTGTACGAGCTTGAATGCGTGTTCGAGAGGGTCACGTTCTTCTTCGAATTTTCTTTCTTTCTCTATTTCTGTATATTTCTCCTTGTCTTTGTCTTCGTAATTACATTTACTTTCATTTTAAATAAAGCTCATTTCAAAAGGACGATAACAGGGACGAGAGGAAGAACGATCAGCGTTTTTTGTGCAGCTGCGTACACGAGAGGGTCTCGCTCTTTGAATTTTCTCTCTATCTCAATTTCTCTATACTTCTCTTTGTCTTCGTCATTACATTTGCTTAGATTTTAAAGAAATTTCGTGCGGAGAGAACGACAGGTACGATCAGCGTGTTGTTTTTGTCTCGTTCTTCATTTTTCTCTTTCACAATTTCTTTATGTTACTTGACGTTTCTCTTTGTCTTTGTCTTTGGCGTGCGACAAGTACGAGGAAATTCCGCTTTTTCTACGCGCTTTCGCGTAAAAATCGACCATCTCTGATATCGAAACGATCTCGTTTGTACTACGAATTGATTCTTCCTATCTATCCGTCCATCCGTCCGTCCGTCCTCCAGACTGCCTGCTTGCTTGGCTGTCCACCTTCATCTTCTTCCTCTTCTCCTATCTCGATTTAGTCGGACAGAGAACTTTGCAATATCGCGCTCGTCGCTCGCGTGACGTTGATATACTCGACGTCGGTGTTAAGACGACGACGATTCCTTCCAGCACGTGTCTCTAATTAAATTTCTCCTACTAATAGTAGCTCTCGTTCGGGCAAAGTTCCACGCACGAGCGTGAAACGAGCATCGTCCAATTCGAAATGGCACTCGAAGTATGTCGAGTCTACGGCAGGCGAATCATCGATTCGCCGCAAGAATTCGTACCAGTTTCGGTACCGCGCCGATCCTCTTCCGATTTTTTTTCGTTTGAAACCAACGTTCGCTTTTCTCGCTCTTTTGCCGCTCGTTGCTTTGCAACTCGATCCGTGCGCTGCAGGAAATTGAAACGCGATCGTTTGATTCGCGAGAGTCGTTGGCCGACGTGGAACTCGTCGAGAACGGCGATGGATCGAGACTCGTCGACGTTAACTCGTTTTTCAATTTTTATACGTGGAGATCGTTCTTTAACCCTCTAAGCGCTGGGAGAGAAATTGACAAATTTTCCTTATGAGCGATTCTTTTTTCGAAAGCCACAATTGAAAAAAAAAATTATTAGGAATATCAATGATTTTATAGACATTCTTCATAAGGTCTGCATTTCTCTGTAAAATAGCCTGGTCATTTTTGGCATGAAATTAGACAATTCTGCATGGCACTCAAAGGGTTAAGACCGAATCGTTCTTTTTTGGGTAAAGATGCGATTGGTTCAAGCGAACGATTCGAACGTTTGTACCGGTAAAAGATGTAATCGAGAGAGAAGGTACGTCAGTATAAAGACAGAGAGAGATGCACGATAGGAGCTTATTTTCCCATCGAGGGAAAAAATCCAACGACGAGAGACGCGTGAAAGCAAACAGTATATTTCGAAAGGCCTGCGCGTGAGGCTGCAAACACTCGATCCAAACCGTCGAGATGCCCTCTTCATCATTGTTATCCGTCACGGACGATTTCATCAACTAGCGAGCGCGTTCAAAAGCACTCGACTTAATCCTAGCGACGCACGAGAGGGACAAACGCGATTTTCACAACGCTCGTTTACCCTGACCTTCCTCTTCGCCGCCACAATTCTACTCGAGAAGAAACTATCGTCGTGGAATTTACGATGGACGATGCGGGCAATCGTCGTATTCGCCGCGACGCGCAACCGAGGCCACGTCCTATCGAACGTTCGTGTCGTAAATTATCAGGGCCTGGAAATTCTAGTGGACCGAGAGAGAAGAACAGTCGTCGATGTTTCTCGATCGTCGAGAAATTCTAGTCTTATTTTTACGTCGCGAACGAATCGACGAATTACGGTCGAGAAAATTTCGTGGCTTGGAAAAATGTCCACGGCTGTACTCGAGTCGTCGTAGTTTAAGACTAAGACTTTTCTTCAAACGTGTACGAAAATAATCGAGCGTCGAGTGAGCTGGCATTCGAATTCGGTCTTTCGCATTTCGCGTGTAATGCTCTAGTCCACTAAACTACCCATTTCACCATGACTTCGACGTTTTCTTAGCTTTTCTTACGACTTAACGTAGCTCGAATAGCGTTTCTATATTAATGTAGGTTTAGAGTATTTTTGGAAATGCTCACGAAAAAATAGAGCGCTGGATAAGCCTGGATTCGAAGCCAAGTCTTGGCATTTCGGCTGCGACGCTCTAGTCCACTAAGCTATCCAATCCACGACGACTTCGACGTTCTTGCAGACATTCATACAACTTAAACATGGCGCGAGTCGCGTTTCCAGACTAGGCAATTCCGTGACGCGTGAAAGAAACTTTCGTAGAGACGATACGAAACGTGAATACGAGGTGAACGACATTGCGTTAGTTCTAAAGACTAACGTCCATTTTTACTCGAAATTTTCCTCCCTTTATTTTCTTCCTTATTTACGTTAGCTCGTGGCTCGACGAAGACGAAACTCTCGAATGTTTCAACGGTAATTGAAATATTTGGTGTTGCTTTCATCGAGAGACGGTCGAGTAGTCGAGAATAAATTCAGCCAGACACGAAGCAGTGGAACGAAGCGGAATATTCTCGACGGTATTTCTCTTTTCGCTCGTTTGGACGGAGATACGCCGTCTTGTTCGAACACGTTGACTCGACGTTTACTTTTCGCACGAGAAAACATTCTTTCGTAAACGTTTCTTACGAAATCGTGGATCACGCTCGATCGCGGTATCGACTTCGTGAAAAGTGAAAATTGTACGCGCGAGGTCCATCAAAAATCCATCAGCGGAAAGCTGCGATGACGTACATTCCCGCTGGTTATTAGCTCCTCTGTTTGATCGATCGATCGCTTGCTCGCATCTTGGAACGTTGTGCGGTATCGGAAATCGACTTGGACGTTTCTTCGCTCTCTCTATTTCTCTCACTTTTCTTCTTCTTCTTCTTCTTTTAGTCGACTATCGATTTTATTCGCGCCTCTCCTCCACGATATTAACGCACTTTTCGCAAAGAGATTCCACGAGGATGGATGAGAAATGCCATTGTACATCCCAAAAATGCTGAACTCGATTTAATAAGACCTTCTTCTCTTGCACCGTGTCTGGAATCGCGAAGATTCCTCTTAACGTAAGAGCATCGTCATATCATTGTAACGAAAATTCCAAGGTTTTCTTGAAAATTCGTTTCAAAAGACGTTCGAGTAGCTATTCGACAGCAGCTGTCGCGTTCCGATCGCCGTTCCAGTCGTAATGGCGCTCACTCGCGCTGCGCTATCTCGAGCAACTTCTTCCAGACGCGAGGGGTGCCTCCAAGGTCGAGAGGGAAAAAAGAATCGAAGGGCGCATCGAACGGTGAGATTATGCGAACGTTTTGCGATCGATGGCGATGGGGGTCCTGGATGAGCGACTTGATTGACATCAGTCGTGATCCTGCAAGATTGACGAGCCAATCGCGAGAATCGGAGAACCCCTGGTTTTGGTCTCCTCCACTAGACCTCGTCGTCGTATCATTTGTCCATTTTTGACCTGCTGGAATCTCTAGAACCTCGAATTTTAGATCGTCATATCAAATTAATGATAGCTTTCATTATAGAGGTAGTTCGATAAAGAGCAACTCGATTGATAATCAGATTTCGAGTGAGAGCAAACGAATAGGTTGCGAGCGACTCGAACATGACTCGACCGTAATCACTTGGAACCGTGATTTCTCACGGTTTCGCTTCCATTTCGGCGAGAAGCGACCGTGATCCTGCAGGATTGACGAGCCAACCGCGAGAACCGAGGAACCCCTGGCTTGGCCTCCTCTAGCGGAGCTCACCGTCGTAGCTATTGTCGACCAAATGATACACGGTCGAGGTTAGCTCGACTGCTGCTGATTACGACCGATTCGAGGCTGGGGAACGTCTCCTACTTCGTCTTTCGAATTTGATTTCGGCTAATGATTTGATTTCGGCTACCTTCCTTTTCTTCTCCAATTTCGTTCAGTTTCGTCCAAGGGCAATTCACCACGGCGTCCTTTTTTAAAAAAATGATTTCTCGTCCCAAAATTGATTGCATTAATCTCAGTCGAATACGATCGATTTGAGACAGCTTGATCGTCTCTTTTACTTCGCTTTTTAAATATATCGTAGCTTTTTCTGTTCTCTCCAGAACGATGCTTTCTGGAACGTAGCTTGAAACAAATCGAAGCCTTTATTCTAAGAGAAAGTCGATAAGGATCAGCCCGACTGATAATGAAATTTCCAATAAAAGCAACTTGTTCCTATTCGAAATGGAAATAAATTACAATCGATTCTGACCCGATTCGACCGTAATTCTTCTCGTAATCGCATGGAATCGTAACTTCTCTCGATTTCGTCTCCAGTTCGATAAGAAGCGGCCGTGATTCTACAGGATTGACGAGCCGACCGTGACGGTTCCCCTGGCCTGGCGTCCTCTAGTTGAGCTCACAGTCCTATCTTTCACAGTCACTGACTGGATGATTCACGATCGAGCTTGCCCCGACCGATGCGAGGCTGGTGAACGTCTCATACTTCGTCTTTCCAATTTATCGTGGCTTCTTCTTTCTTTCGCCATCCAGCAGGATTAATGATCCAACTTAGGGTTCGCCATAATCGAGTACGATCGACTGGAAGCAGCCTGATCGTGTCTTCCACGTCGCCTTTCGAATATGTCCTAGCTCCTTCATCCTTTGATCTCTCTCCACGACCCTCCAGAACCCCGCATTCCAGATCGTATTATAGTTTCAAATCGAGCCTTTCGTTCTAGGGGAAACTCGATAAGGGGCAATCCGATCGATGAAGAAATTTTGAGTAAAACCAACTTGTTTCTATTCGAAATATTAAGTCTATCGGAAGGTTCCGTCACATAGTGTCATCACAAATTTGAACATTGACTCCTTCGACCATTACTTCGTAACAAATTGGGACAAATAAAATGAATTAAACGTCATTTTGTAGAGAAAACTTGTCAATTTTATTACCACATATATAAAAGAAAAATATAATAATTTAATTGAATTAGTGGTATATGTTTTCAAAGAGTTGTCCATTGGAATTAACACAGAACTGCAATCGTTTGCAAAAACTTTGAAATAGATTATCTAACATAGATGTAGGAATTGCATTTTTTAATTCTATTCATCAGCTCTGCGATGTTTTGAGGTTGTACGGCGTAACTTTCGACACATTCCCATTGGTCATCCTTGGTATACCATTGGTATACGAGAAGAGATGGTCGGCAACCATAGAAATTATATTGTTCGGTAAATATTAATTAATCTATCGAAAACGTATTGGTTTCTTTTCATTCAAAAACG
>JAITYT010000488.1:149489-164219 GCA_025433975.1 Liostenogaster flavolineata
GAAATAAGTTACTACCAATTCAGACCAGTAATTCTCGTCGTAATCGCATGGAACCGTAATTTCTTCTCTCGATTTCGCTTGCAGTTCAATGAGAAGCGGCCAGGACTCCTTTCAGCTCGACGCATCCGTGAAAAATTGGTACGTCGATCGTAGCGGATGGGAGCATCGTGGGGAAGCGCGAAACGATCGTATCTCGAAGTTCCTCCAGCCGGTCATGATTCCGATATTACGATGTCCGATACCTTCCTATCATCTCCTAGCCTCCGTTATTTACCAGCTATGTTTGCGAGGCGATTGTTCCCGTTAGGAGTGTGGAAGAGAGTGTGCGTTCGGGACAACGCAGTTCCATACCGTCTCGATCGAACGAGGCGACAATCGCGATCGACTCGCATATCGAAAGGCTCTCCTTTCACTCGCGAGAATTCCTCTAATCGTAAAAGTAACCTCTCGTGCGCGACGGCCGTTCGATGAGGCCAGTTTGCCTCGACGACGATTTTCACTTCGCCCTGGTCTTTCCTCCATTTCTCATTCCACTTTCTTCCTCCTGCATCTTCGAGGTTCCTTTCGTTTTCGAGATTTTTTTCGACGATTTTTCCACCTCCCAACGAGCGAGGTTAATTTCTATCGGTCGTCGAAGGGTAAGGTTCCTTCTTCTCGGCAATAATTCCCCGACGCGTCGTCGCGTTCGCTTTTATCGAAAAGGCGACTCGTGGTGGTACAAGCCGCTCGTATAATCCGCGAAAATCGATGGTTTCTAAAGCCCGACGTTGATTCTGTAGGGAATCGTTGGATCCCGCAGTCGCGTGTTTGGGTAGCAGTCGCACTGGTGCGAGAAACAGCGACAAAGCGAGAGGCTTAATTTTCCAGGTCTCTTGGTTTGCGCTTTACGGTCCGCTCGTCACTCTCCACACTCTCTTTCTTTCCTACTTCCTTGAGGCTCCCTCCATCTTTCACCACCTACCGTTTTCACTTTCTCTCTTTGCGAAGCAATTACCCTTACTGTGTAAGCGGAGACCGATCGAACGCGCCGTGCTCGGACGATATGTGGTTTTCTCGACGTAATAAAGATCGTTTTATCAAGCGATCGGTGGAGAATAGCTTCTATAATATTTTTATATTTACGTAGGTTTAATTGTTTCAAGTCGATGCTCGTGAGAGAAATCGAGTGCTGTGTGAGTTAGGACTCGAAGCTGGGTTCTTCTACGTTTTCTATGCTATGTTCTCTAAGCTACTCGAATCCACAAGGACATCAACATTCTCGTGGGCATTATATATGTATAATATATAATGCAATTTATCATTGAAATTAAAAAACATTCTTATACTTTCTTGGCTCTTATTATTTATTGTTCTATTGTTTTTATTTTTATTTATCTTATTGTATAATTTAAATAATATATTGGAAAGTTCCGTCAAAAATGCCATCTCAAGTATGAACGTGTCTCTTTCGACCATTGCATTTCTACGCAAGTGCTCGATATATACGCGAAGAGGTGATCAGTAACAATAGAAATTGTGTCTTCCGCCTTTCGGTCGAAAACAGGTGGAAAATTAAAATCATAGAAAATCGTGACGGTCGACCGAATACCGTTCAAAACGCGAAGTGTTAGAAAGTTTACGGATACCGCGGGAACTTCGTTGATTCGAACGCGAAATTATTAAGTTTACGATAACAATTAAACGCTGCGGAGTGAAAAGCTGGCAAACGCGGACGAGGCAGCATCGAGATACACCAAAGAATTCTAGCACGGTCAGGGTCGAAATACACCATGGAGTTCTTAGATATTCTGAATCGAAGTACACCTGGAAATTCTAGCATAGACAGTATCGAGGTATACCAGAGAATTCTAGCATAGACAGAATCGAGATGCACCAGGGAATTTTAGCATAGACAAAATCGAGATACATCTGAGAATTCAAATACAGAAATAGGATCGATGAGATGGATTTTCGAGGTGATCATTTCCTCCTTGTTTCCATTCTTTTATTTCGCTTTGTCACCGCGGCTCTCCTTTCTATCCCGTGTTTCCTCTGCTCGACTTATCCGAGTGGCTGTGTGCGCGCGTGCGTGTGTCAATCTATCTACGTACCTCACCGTGATCCGGATAATCGATTCTCTGTTTTCGTAAAGAACATCCACGGTGATAACCCAGTTATATTTTGAGCGCAACTCGCCTTCCACCGCCTTTCGGGAGTCTCCGTATCACCGCGCAGGAATCTTCTTTTCCCCCCCAATGTTTTCTTCACTCTACGAATTCTTCGAGAAGATTCTTCGCGTTTCCTGGAACGTCGAAAATGAGAATTCCTCGTTTTTTCTTCGAGCCTCTACGATTCCTTTACGCGTGGACATAAATTCGATATTTTGTTTGTCGCACGTGACGATAATGGAGATTTTTTTTCTTGTACGACGAAAAACATAAACGAGGAAAAAGATTGACCAAATTGGAAAATCGAACTACGATGCTCCGCATGGATAAAAATTTGTCGTCGATCCGACGATAATCATTAATTTGTTTTATTCGTCACGTCGAGTTTCGATTTTCGATTTTCGTCGGTCGGTAATTGGAGAGTAAAAATTCATGGATCGCGTGTCGATAATAACGATCGACGTCATCAACGAGACGATTTGGTAGGCGCGTAGAGAGATTCTCGTTCACGCTTCTCTCTGAACGTAATTTCGCAGATTCGCAGTTTATTAACGCGCGTTTCTACGTCATCTGTATCGATTGCACCACTGTCGGCCACGCGTTACGCTTTCTCGCGCTTCGAAATTATCGAAATTTCGTTCCCCCGACGCGCCACGATTCCGCAACCCCTAATGTCCACCCTTCGTGACCTCGATACCTTTTTTTAGGACGTGGACGCGCGAAACGCGCGACCGAACTGTGATCGTAACTGCGGCTGAAATAACGCGAGAGACGCCGTCGACACGGTCGAACTGTAAAGATCGAAAGGTATTTTCGTGTAAAAAATATCGATCGTCGCTTTCTTCGATCTCGAAATTTGCAAGACGAAGAACTCGAGTGAAATTTTAAAGTGTTTCGTTACAGCAGCTCATATTCCGTGAATTCTTTATTAGAACTCGCTTCTTTCGTAGCTTTTACCAGGGTAAAAAGGTAAAAATAACGTTAAAATTAGGGTAACCAGGATTTAAAAATAAACTGGGGTTTAAAAGTCGATGATCGCATCGGAGATTTTTCCGTTTCCTTTAAAATCGAAACCTATTCGTTGGCTTCCGACTTTGACGTTGGATATATCGACTTTTCTTTGGAAAAAACGAATACATACCCGGTGCTTTCGTGCTTTTTTGTGATCCTCGATACAAAGGATTCGGACGGTATTCGACGCGTTTCAAGCTTTCGACAGAGACGCCGTGAATTCGTTCAGAGTATTTCATCAGATAACGAACCTGTAGAAAAGGCAGAAGCTGGCTCGCATTTTGGAGGATGGAAGAACTCCAAAGGGGCGAAAAGAGGCAGAGATTCAACGTCAAACGTTCTACGGATTCCTTCTTACGGTAGACGATCGGCCATTCTTTCGTTACGTTTCCATTCTTCCTCGATTCACTTCGAGTTCGTTCGACGTTAAAAAGGTCGAACTTTGATCGCTTCCGAGGTCGAAGGTCGCGTTCAAACCGGATTGCGCTTCTAAAAGTAGAAAACGAGTGGCCCAAAGAGAAAACGAAAGCTCGGTATCAAGATCTCGCGACGATCCAGACGTTGAAAGCCGACCGGTGACTCGTAAAACGCCATTGGCACACGGGCAAATATCGAAGATGCGACGATTGCTGCGGTTTTGCCTCGACCAATTGCTCCTTTCACTGCGATTCTTTCCTTACGTTTGCCTTCTTCCTCGATTCACTCCGAGTTCGTTCGACGTCCAACGGTTCAAGAGTTAAACTTCGACCGCTTTCACGGACGAAGGTCGCGTTCAAACCGGATTGCGCTTCTAAAAGTAGGAAACGAGTGGCTCAAAGAGAAATCGAAAGCTCGGTATCAAGATCTCGCGACGATTCAGACGTTCAAAGACGACCGGTGACTCGTGAAATGCCATTGTCTCAAAGAGAAATGCCGTCGGCACACGGAAAAATGCCGACGACGCGACGATTCTCGCGGTTTCGCCTCAACAGGGAATTCCCCGTTTCGCTGGCGATCTCCGCGCGTCAATGCCTTCGCAAGTTCGTTGTGCTCATCGATTCCGGTGTCCTCGACTCCTTCTCAAGCCCCGCTTCTATCAGCTCGAATGTTTCGTGCGGCGGACTAGACGCTCGTCGATGGATTTTTACGAGGCGTCGAATGAGAGCCAGTTTCGCGTCGAAATACCCTCGTATTTTTTCACGTTTTTCTCCCGAATCCCACCGCTTCTCCGCCGAGAAGAAATCACGGTTCTCCGTAAACGAATTTTAAACCACGACGAACTTTCCTTCGCTTCGTTTCGTCTTCTGAATTTGGTTGTCCGATTTTTTATTCGATTCCATTAGAGACGTATTGGTTCCTAGCTAGGAACTCTTACGTGTTTTACAATGTCTCGTTTTGGTTGTTCGCTCAATCATCTGTTCGTTCATTAATTCATTAACCCATCCATCCATTTAATAATTCATTTATTTATTAAGTTCGTTCGTTGATGCTAAATTTTGAGGAGATAGTCGTTTCCTTTGGAGCGTATATTTACGCTCCTAGTAATTAAAGTACGGTCGCTGACGCGATTTGTAAATTCATCTAACCACGCTGGGTTAAGAATGTATTCTCTGGCAGGCTCCAACGACGCTTAATCAGATCATTGGAAAATGTTCGGTACGAAAGATCGTGTCGCCTGTTCCTACTTAATTTTAGGAAGTTTAAAAGTTACTCGTATAACGCGGACGGCTCTCAAGTCGCTACGAAAGCATTTAAATCAATGAGATAGAGCGAGAAGAGAAATAATAGAAAATGAGAGAGAGAAAGAGAAAGAAGAGGAGAGTTTCACAACGGAGAAGTTCATCGATTTCATTGCCTCGCCTAAACTTTTTGTCGGAGCTTGTCATCGTGTCTTTCATAAAGTAAGAAAATTCGACAAAAACGCGTCGATGAATGCGTGTCACGAGAGTAATTGCGAAGTTGCTCTCCTCTTTCCTTTCCTCTTACGTCTTTCGTATTCTTCGTTCCTTCTTTCCTTTCACCCAGCGGTGCACATTTATGTAAAATAATTGACGAAAAGTTGTTCCCAGGGAACGACGAGTAACGTTTCTGGGTCAAAGCGAGTTCTGAATTTCGCTTGAGGCGCGAAAGAGCTCCTGCAACGTGTCGACCATATTTTCGTTGCCGTCAATTTTTCCATGCCAACGACGCCCTTCGTTACTCGGAATTAAAGAATAAATATGCTCGCGCCAAAGTGTGAACGTTGCATTATATTTTCGCGCTGGGAACTCATTCGTCAACTTATCGAACGTTCTTCGATCGTAACGTAGTAGGAAATTAATGAACGTACGTCGCCTTTCATTTTGCGTTTTTCCTCGTAGTCATCCTTCCTATTGGGCTGTTCGATCATCCTCGGTGAGACTCGCGCTAAAGTTTGAACGTTGCGGTTGTTTTTCGCTCTACGAACTTATTTAGGGACGTATTAAATGTTCTTCGATCGCAAGGTAATAGGAAATTAACGAACATGCGTCGCGTTTCATTTTATGTTTATCCTCATAGTCATCCTTCTTATTAGGCTGTTCGGGAAAATTTCGGGAAACCTGCTTTCGACGAATTGCGATTCGTCAATCTTGACTACCGCCGATTATGAGAACGAAGGGATCTCTTGCCCTTCGAGCGAAACCATACTCACGCCGAAGGTTTGGTTAAGTGGAAAACGTCGAGGCTCCTTCGTTCCAAGCGAAGCCTTCCCCCTTTCAACGGAAGAAACCCGCAAGGACGGATTTCGCATTGCATAAATTTCAGATCTTTCACAAACGCCAGAGTAGAAAAGAAATAATTCGAAGACCGAATAGTGGCAAATGTCTCTTGAGTGAAATACGAGATTTATACCCCGATTGATTGGCTGCTAGCCAATCGTTCGAAGGTTCGTCGATTGGCGATTACGTCGAGGACGAATAAGGAAACTCCTTGAAAATAGAAGTTCTTTCGATGGAAAAAATGTCCTTTTCTGTCACCGTCGCACCACGAAAATACGGTTTTGTGAAAAATGCTGGGATTTGACTTCACTCTTTCGAGATGAAACCACAGAAATGAAATCTAGCTTGTACTGCTTTCGAATCCATCACGATCGAACGCAATATGTAAAGTACTACGATGAAAAGTGGTAAAATCGGGAAAGAAATTCCAAAAGATAGTCGGAATTGATTGCTATTGACGCAAGCGGTTCACCAGTCTTGAAAAACGACGGTTCCTGCGAGAACAGAAAGAGCTCCCTTGAGAAGGAAACTTTTTTCCAGGGAGGAACGTGTCCTATTGCTGCACCTTGGGGGAAACAGGGAAAAGTGAAGAACGTTGAACGTTCGATTTCACTCGCTCGTCTTCGAAGTATTCGAAGATGAAGTCAATAGCAAGTAGTTCGCTAAGATTGAATCCGAAATGTGCGGTTCGACGCTCGAGAGCAGATAAATTTTGAAAAACACGCTAACCAAAGTTTTCTTGAATATCCAAAACTTATTCTTGATCGAGTGCCACCGTGGCAAACTGTTGGTCGACCTGGAGGATTAAAGATAACACGAAAAATAGGATAACGTTCCCTGGGGAAGAAAATTCCTTCCAAGAAAAGAATGTCTTTTATCTCTGTTCCACGATGAAAATACGGTCAAGTAAAAACTGTTCAACGTCGAGTTCACTCGCTAGTCTTCGAGGTACTAGAGATGAAATCAGTAGCAAGTGGTTCGTCAGGATTGAGTTCGAAACGTGCGGTTCGATTCAATCGAGAGCAGATAAATTTTGCAAAACACGCTAACCAAAATTATTCTTGAATATTCAAAATCCATTCTTGATCGAGTGCCACCGTTGCAAACTGTTGTTCGACCTGAAAGATTAAAGATAACGCGAAAAATAGGATAACGTTCCCCGAGGAAGAAAATTCCTTCCAAGAAAAGAATATCTTTTATCTCTGTTCCATGACTAAGCTGCAGTCAAGTAAAAACTGTTAGACGTTCGAATTTACACGTTCTATCGCAGAAACCACAATTTTCGATAGAAAGACGAGAAAATATTTCATCTTCCTTCGCCACGAACAAGTATAAAGCGTTCGTTCCGGCGCTTCGGAAGATCGAAGATAACCAGAACGTACCGACCGAGAAAATATCGAACGATTTCCGTAGACGCAAGCGTTTCGTTGGCTTCAACGATCGACGATTACACGGAAGACAGGGAAAGAGGTCCCGAGGGAATGGAACTTTTTTCGAAGCGAGGAACGTTTTTCATCGCTGTTGCACGCGGAACGAAAAATACGAGGACGCCAAAAGCGTCGAGATTCGAGTTCACCTTCCCCTGATGAGGGCGATGCGTCGTCGAGGATCCTTCGAAAGGCGGAAGTACGAGTCCGTGGTCGAATAGGTGACGAAAAAGAAATATAACTTCGTAAAACGATGATAATTTAATAACTCCAAAACAATCATAATAACAATAATGACAATACTATTATAATAATAACAATGAAAGAGGACTAAAATAATTCACGATGTATATGTAACATACACGTATAATGCTTACGCCTAACTACTAATCGATACAGAATTATAAATTACGAAATATGCCAGCCACGAGTATTAACCTTCTTAGCGCGACGGGCCGATATATCGGCTTTCCCATTTTGGGCGAAAAGTGCGGCGCAAACGAAGACGTTGCTCTAAAAGGCGGTGGATCGAATTGGCGATAGTGACGAATTTCCTATCGGTCGAATCTGGCATCGCGATGCCAAGCTTCTCTCGCCTTGGCCAGTTTTCAATGCTGAGTGCTAAAGTACCACGGTAACGTCGTTCGAAGAGAAACGAATGAAACGAGCCCTCGTATTTCTTTGGTAAAAAGGATGACCAAACGGGGAACGGCACCGTGTGCCGAAGAAAAGAAATGAACGGCAAGCGAAGAAAAGACGTCGCCGACAAGCCGAAGAAGAAAGAAAATCGCGGAAAATTGCGTCGGGAATGATAATAGCAGTTTTGAAGGAAATTCGAGAGTCGAAAGATCCGATATAAAGCGGAGTTAATACAGGGAACATTTTTAAACTCGAGTAATTCATTATTTCTTTTTTTATCTTGATCGTATCGCGCTCATTTTCGCACGAATACGAGAACAGTGCGGTCAGACGGAAGAACGAAGGATAATCGACGAAAGATAGACATTAATCGACGAAAAAATAAATTAGAAGCATCGACCTATTTTGTCAATTGATGTCAATTAATATACGACGAAGGACCATCCTTTTGAGAGTTGGAATAAGTCCACGTCCTTAAGTCGAGATGGACGGAGGATCAAAGGCGGATCTTAAGCACGTTCTCGTCCTTGTAGCGATGCGGGATGATCGGCTGCGGGGGAGGTGGTAATTGACGAGGGACATGGAAAAAGGCAGTGCTAATGGCCACCGTTTCGCGACGTACAAGCACCGTCCAGCGAAACTTCGTCCGACCAAATGCAAGCCTCCTTGACTGCCCCTAATTCGAATTCGGTCGAATGGACGCGTTACCAGCGGTTTCCTCGAGCCTCTTTCGCCCTTCCAATCAGTATCGATGCGCTAAGCGCATATTGCGGAATATCGATTTTTGGTAAATCGCATAAATGGCGTAGAATAATTGACAATAACGGGAAATGAATAAGCCACGATAATCGGAACGATCGACGCGCGTTGAGGCTGTTACATCCGAATCTCCGTGTTGCTCTCGATAATCGGCTATCTTCGTAATAAAACGTCAACAGCGACGTCGATCGCGTCGTTAATCGCGGATAATTCGTGTTTGTCGATAAGAAAATCCTTTATGGCAAAACCGATAAGCAAGGAGGAAAACGAATGGAAGTGTTTCTCGCGTCCTAAAAGAAGAATCGTCCAAGTCAAGCTGCGATGGATACTTGTGCAATCGTCGGATGGCCATCGTGTTTGAATAACAACGCGTAAAAATCCTTCTTTCGGCGTTTATTACGTGGATTCGTCCATTTATCGACAGATGTAACCGTGAATTACTTCAAAGACCTCAAAGTGCTGTGGAAAGTCAATTCCTCCGTTTCGCGTCGGTGATTATAAATGAATATTTTAATTCGTCGAACGTGCTTCCCGCTGAGTCACGTGACACTCAAAGGTCTTACGCTTTTAATTGCAAGGAAGCGAATGGTTTTGTTAAATTGACTTCTTTCTATTCGTCGAATCGATACAGTTTTGCACGGAAATCGTAAATTCGGAGAATCGCTGTTTTATGTATTTCTCCTCCCAGGATGACTCGATTCATCCACTGCACGAATATTCAATATTCAAAAACGATAGCCTCCATATCGACTCACGGTTTGTCAATGGCGCAATATTCGACGCGCCAGCGATCTTTTAAATCCTTTAATACGCGTCAATATCGATAAGCAATGGACTTGCTGTCCAAATATTTTCGCTTTTTCGATCGGTCGCATTTTCTTGCTATCGAATATTTCTCATCGACAATTTATTCGATTTTAAACGTGCCGCTGAATGCCGAGCAAAATCGGAATCTTATTTTTATCCTATCGAATATTTTTCGATCATCATTTTTTAATAGTTTCCAAGAAAGGCAAATTATCGTCAACTTCTGAGTTAAAACTACGCACGGCGATAAGAATCTACACGGTTTCGAGACGCACCAGTTTTATTACGTCACGAACGTCGCTCATATTTCAAAGATGTAAAACATAGGTATGAAATATTCTTTAAATTTCAAATTTTAAGAGTATGGCGTTAAGAATCGTTCTCACCTGATTTAATTATGATAATACTCGCGCAGCTACTTCTACGTTAAACCTTCATATCTTAGATACGAACATATCGTATACCTAAAATTCATATCTCCAAATAGATTTCTATCACTCCCATTCGCAGTTATTTCGAAGAAATTCTTCGAGTCATTCCTTCTTCTTTCTCGATGAAAGACATGTTCGATTTTTCATTACGATGATTTATCGCACGTAGAAAATTGTCTACGAGGACCGAACAAAAACGTTTTCGTACTTTTACAGATCTCGTAATATCGCAGTACGTATATTTAATTATACGCATTGCTGGTGACAGGTCATAAGATATTTATTGAGTTATTTAATCTACTTTCGACTTACATTTGTTCTTCTTATTAATATATACGACTTCGTGAAGCGCAATCGAATTAATATTATATATACATATATATATTAATTATTATAGTAATTATTAAAGAATATATTTATGTCACTCACGTACTAGCTCCTGCTCTAATCCGAGCTTAAACTAACCTAAGCGTAAAATTAGATGCACGCAACATTTTATCACTTAATCAGCCTTATCGCGCTTAATTACCAATTTCCAATCGTTTATTGTGTCATACGCACCAAACTGTTTAGAAAAACTCACTTTCGACATTTCTAATCCGTCGCATTCCGCAGGACACTGTGGCGTTCCCATGACTACGGCCTCATCAAATCGGCCATTACCGTTACAGGAGTCTCTCTTGCTTTCCTCCTATTTCCAATGTTATTTTTTATACGAATGGTCGCGCAACGATTCAACGCGTCTGTGTAGCCGCGAGAATCACACACGTGCTGCGCATCAACGTGATCTGCAAAAAGAGAAGAACGCAGAGAAGGAGAGAGAGAAGGACATTCTTTACGCGCACGATAAACATTAATAAAGATACGTAATAGGTGCATACAGGAAGATTTATCATGGGAGACCACTGGAGAATTTCTCTCGTGGAATTTCCGTCGCTTTTAACGCAACGGACGTTATAAAATCTATGTTATAAACTCCTGTCGAGTATATGTCATGCATGCGAGTCGACTGTAGAACGGGAAGAAAATAGCACGTGGATAATTATTGCAGGGTGGAGACGAGCGGAAAAGCGGAGAAACGAGTCTAACTTTAACTCCTTCGTTACGGCGGACTTCGCCGCGAAAATGGTTTCGAATAAAGCGTCTCTCGAGTAAGGAAGAACGTCGAAACGAAGCGATTTACGAAGCAGCGGTATTCAACAACGTTCCACGCGTAAATCGAAACGCCGAATGCAAAGAAAGCCAATTTTTTTCGAACGAAGTAAGACGGATTTCAACATCCACGTTGGTGAACAATGACGAATATTCCGTGCCAATCCGAGCTCGCGTTTCCTTCGAACAGTCAGAACGCCGCGAGGAAGATTTTCGAAAGAAATATCGCGTTACCACGAGAAAGGACGGAGCATATATTTTTTCAAAAGCTGTTTATTTAATCAAAATATGCTTCATTTACTTCAATACACTTTTCTCAACGAAATTTTTATGCATAGTTGTTCACCTTGAAGAAATTCTGATCTTTAAAATCTCTGATATGGAATTTTTTAGACTGTCTTCATTTTCATACTTTTTAGCTCAAACTGGTTTAGAACAAACTGTTCTAAATGTTAAAAAAAAAATGAAATTCGGTTAGCGAAAGATCCAGTGAATAAACTGAGTGCTGCAAAATGTTATATTTCAATTCATTTTATTTCGCAATTGGCAGTGCATTGTCGTGGAGAAGTATTGGACTGTTATTTCTTGCGATACGCACTTATCCATTTTTGTCACTTTGCCAATTTTAGAAAGGTATCGCAATATCGTTGTATGGTAAACTTTCATTCTGGTAGCAGATTCGCTAGTAGATACAATTGGATTCGTTTTCACCAATGCTTTCAGAGCATCATTTTTCACTGACTTTTTGGATCTTCCATGCGGTTTATTTTGTAGGAAAAAATCACCAGAACGAAATTTTTCAAACCAACGCTACACTTTTCGATCGTTAACAGTATTCTCCCCAAACGCCTGGTTTAACGTCGCGTGCAACTTTTCCAGCATTGTTACCAAGTTTATACTCGTATAAAAAAATTACGCGAATATCGGTTGAATTCATATCCTTACGGAGTTCAAAACGAATAACAAAATGAAACACATTTGAGAAACTTTGTTGAAACGTGAATCTGGCAAAGCACGGTACGACGATAAACGAGATTATGCCAAAAACAAAAACATAACGAAACCAGGAAGACAAACGTTCACGTGTAAGAAAATCCAAATTTCGATAGGCGCAAACTTTTCGATAGGAAGAATCCAAGTTGGTCGCGAGGAGAAAACGAAGCTTCGGTCACGATTAACCGTGTTCATGGAACAATGGTAGCGAAACGACGGGGATAGCGAAGAAACGCGATGACGAGCGAGTGCTTTCATCGAACGACCAGAGGTGCGTGATCGATGAGTCGACGAAGGTCGATATCTCCTCTCGAGAGAAGAGAGATAGTCGAAGGTGTTCCAAGGAAGCGGTGAAAACGTCGACGCGAGACCGCGCTCGTTATTTCGAGCTAAGAAACGCGAATGACGCGTCTGGACGTTCGAGAAACGGAGAAAAAAGATGCGTGCACGCCAAGAAGATTAGAAATAATCCCGTCGTACGTTCGATGAAGGTTCGATATTTCGACGAAGGTACGGTGATCGGCGACCTCTCTTAGAGAATTTCTTTAAAAGCTTTTAGTCGCCTAACGAGAAATAACGATGTTTGCTCGGTATCTCTCTTCGCCGGTTCCAATAAGTTTCGACGCCGGATCGATTCGTCTTATTTGTACTTGGCGTTAGTAAAGCACACTCCAGCGTGATTCCCAGACGAAGTTCGAGTGGTTTTAGAGTCCAAGGGAGCAACGAAGGGCGCCGGTTGCCTTTGTTTTACGGTACCACGAAGAAAATTATCGACTTAAATCGAATCGTTGAAAGCGACGTTCTATAGGTGAATTGAACGATCAATTTTCTTTCTGGCAGAATCGACGATAAGCCGATAGAAATTGTCACGACGGCTTTCTTTCGAATTTAGCTTTAAATTTTGACTTTGCTTCACGGGAACCCATTAAATGTTGCCGAGACGTTGGAAGACATGGACGAGCTATCAGTCGTTCATAGCAGCCGAGCTAAAGAGCAAAGAGGCATCCTACCGGAATCCCCTCGACTGTATAATCAAACGGTTAAGTAAAACGAGCCACGAACGTGTCGACGTGCGAATCTCGAAGTCGAGTCTGGGAACGCGAGAAGTCGTCTCTGCTTAACGATGTTATTTCCATTCGAGATATTTGTTCAACGATGTTATTTCCACTCGAGGTATTTGTTCAACGCTTCTCGACTCGCCTACGCGTTTTTTCTTTCGCTTCTAATCGACGACGAAGCGACAAGATATTGTCAAGATCGCTTCGTTTTGAATTTCGAGTTAGTTCGCTGTAAGAACGACTAGATACCGTTAAAGGTTTAAACGAGCCACGGACGTGCGAATCTCGAAGTCTTTCGCTACGTTCCACGATGTTATTTCCACTCGAGGTATTTGTTCAACGCTCTTGGATAAATGACTCGAATAATTCGACGAACAGAAGCGTCGAGTGTCTTTCCCTTAGTTGAAAATATTTTCTTCCTTCTGGGAGGATCTGGAGCTTGTTTTTTCGCGTAATAACGGAACAACGGAATACTTACAGATACACACACGCGTACGAGCGTATGCACGTTTGTACGCATATGTTAGACCTGTAAATTTATAGACGAGCAACGCGGTGGAAAATTTACATAAGTCGATTGGACACGAGATTCTACCGAACTCGAAGAACTTAAAAGTAGATCTTGAACTCGAGTCGAGATTTCGTACGACCACGCGTGTTTTTACAGGGAGCAATAATAATATAAAATCCGAACGCGACTACACACTTCTTGTATTTCTTCCTATTCGATCGCCTTATCTTAAGGCGCTGACGAAACTTTCACGGATTTTCTCCCCTTATTATTTTATACCCTTGTTTTCTTATCTGTACCTAACGCATATTCCATGGCCCTCGGGATGCCTATTATAATATACCATAAAACTCATGGAACTCCAATGAATCAGGACTCGCGAAGATTAATTCGTAACATTTGCCATCTTGTGAAGCCATCGCCGTGATACAATTACATCGTCTCCCTTTGTATTATATTCTCTCGCGTAATTACCCGAAAGGACCGTCGCTCAATCTGACGCAGTCGCGTTGTCGCCGATAAAAAGCGACGTTAAATGCATTTTTTATTTAATCATTTATTTACGTATTTATATTGATATATTTATATGTTTTTATTTTCCCAATTATTGAAATTACGCATGGAATCATCGATCTCGATTTTCATCATCGCGTTACGTTGAGCGTAATGCAAACACCGACCTGTGCGTGACATCTGTCCGGACATAAAAAACGAAAAATAAAGTCTCGTTGCTTTCGTATTTTCCTTTACCATTACAGACAGACACGGGCGCGTCCGAACTAAATTCGCGTGTTATGGAAAGAAAAGGACAAAGCCACGGTGCCCGGATTCGTCGTGGTTACTTCAATTCCTCCGCAGAGCGACTCCTCGACAACGGCTTTCGGTGATAAGATTCAACACGAATTTTCTTTTCCGCATCCGAGGTCGACTCGAGCCGAAGAGCAAACCGAAGACAACGAATCGCGTAAAAGGAGTAGAATTTAATCTCCTCTCGCTTTTAAAAAAATAGCGACGCATTAAACTTCCTTAATTATTAAATCGGTAAATTCGTTTCTTCGATGTTTGATTTAAAAGTGCG
>JAITYT010000488.1:171552-184133 GCA_025433975.1 Liostenogaster flavolineata
TCTTTAGTCCACGTACCGAGATCTCGGTAGATGTCACGAGTATTGTCTAAAATGTTAGGTCGCACTGGGATAGAGTGCCGTGTCCCAAACCGGAGACCCGAATCCAGTCGACCCACCGTCGCATAGGGAAGCTAGTCGAACGCTTCGACAGTTGGAAAAAGCTAAAAATTAATAATCAATGACAGCGCAGTCGGAAGGCATCTCGTCGTCTCGATGGGTTCTCGTAATTACCAATTAACTTGGGATTAACGGCATGGAAGGGACTCCGACGGCCGAGGCGACGAAAACCTCAATAATCGCCTCGGTCGTAATTGCAACACTCTGGATCCTCGATAGAGAAATTATCGAGCGTGCGGACGAGTCGCGAACCTCGTAATTGCTTCCTGTCTATCTTATCGTCGGTCCTCGGCGAAACTCTTCGGCTTTGAGAGTCCTTCACGAACGATTCATCGGGGATTTTTCTTCGGACACGCTCGATGGTCGTTTCACCATCAAACTGCCACTCTAGAGAATCAAAATCGGAGCCATTCATCCAAGGTCAACAATAGTGGCGAATTAAATCGAAGCGGCTCTTTTGCTTTTCGAATTCTCATCATTCATCTTCACCCATTGAATCCCGCACGGTCGAATCGGCGTCTTTGTTCCTCATGTCGCGTAATGATTAACGATCGACCCTCGTTAGCGCAAGGAATCGCTGAACGTTACGCAGCTTCTCTATCTTCGCACTGTCACGTGCCTCAGTGTCTCTAATCGTTGCTTGTATTCGTCCAGTGACGAAGCGATGGATAATAGCCTTTGTCAATCTTCTTTGCTTGACACGGTCGACGTCGATCGACTCGTGTGATCTTCAAGGCGTCATCAACGCGCGCGAAAGACATCGTTTCTCGTTCGTGCCGAAACTACGATCAGAGACAGCGATTACCGAGACTCCTACGAAATCTCGCTCGAACGCGTTCGAAGTTCCTCGAACGAAGTTCAGCCCAGTCTTTTCCTTCCGCAGAGCTTCCCACGACGTCCTCTACGTCGACGAATTTATGCCAACCTTGCGTAAATTCGATCAACGAAACCCTCGCTTCCTCCGAGAATCCCTTGGAAGCTCTCGTTCCATAACAAATAGCACGAGGAAACCGAGAGTCGGCAAGTTCGACTTCGAAAATCGTCTTTCGAATTGACTCTTTCGTGTCGGTGCGATCTCGTGAGTGCCGGGACGATTACCAGGAGCCAACGTGACACCAGGGACGGTTTCTCTCTTCCACGGAATTGGAAAGGCGACTGGTGATATTTATAGCGCGGCTTTTAGCCTTTCGGCTTCTTCGTGATTCAGAGAGGCGAACCGCAACGTCTCCCCTATCGAAGTTAGCTCCACCAGGACAATTCAATCGAAGAAGTCGCAGTACTCGAGCGCGTTCATGGATCGATATAGAATCGAGTCGGAACGACCCGAAGAGGCAACGAGGACGCGAGCGGAGTCGAAGGTAGCGGGGAAAATCGGCAGGTCGATCGGCCGATCGCGCGGTCATCGTTGGGAGTCGTTCGCTGGTGTTTCCGTTAAATGAAAAGGCGTCACCTCGATGTTTTGGTCACCTGGATCACCTGGACGTTCTTCGATGCCTAACATCGGCGGGTGTCAGGGTGCTGCACAGGCGAGAGGACCGAGAAGAGGAGGGGAAGAACGTTAGACGCCCGTCCAAGCTGAAGAAGGAAGAGAGGAGGAGCGATCTCTTGGAAGATGCGCCACGCTAGCACGGACATCCTCCTCGTTCTCGGCACCCTCGTCATCTCCACCAGCTGCGGCTGGAGGTCGACGATCGGTCAGTCCGGCCTGCAGTCCGAATGGATGCGTTACAACAACAACGGCTCCATGCCGAACCTCACCGTCGGCCTGATCGTCCCCCACACCAGCTTCGGGGTGCGGGAGTACACCAAGGCGATCAATCGAACCGTGGGCAACCTGCACAAGGGCCACGGCAGGTCGAAGGGCCAGCCGAGGTTCACCTTCCTCGAGAAGTACGTCTTCACGCAGCACCAAGTCAGGAGCACCATGATGAAGCTCACGCCCAGTCCTACAGGTAAAACGCCTCGATCGTCCGGCGATTGGCTGCCAGGGGTGACTGTCATGCTTTGCTTCTTACTGCTTTTCAGAGTTCACCACGTGCACGGACACGTTAGTCGGTGACATAGTCGTGTCACTCGCGAGGTACGACGCTGTCTCGCGTGGTTAGAATCTGATCCGTGAAGATTGTTCCCGTTGGTGATTCGCGGTTAGGTCTCTCGGAAAGTTCCGTTTATTCTTGGGTTGAAAGGAACTCATATGTTTCGAATGCGTCAATCAATGTTTACTGGACAATATACTTCATCGTTATTAATCGCCTCTTCGCGTGCATATCGAGTATATGGTCGAAAGAGTCGATATCGAAGCTCGAGATGACGCTACTCGATGGAACTTTTCGGTAGACCTAATATTTTAGCCGCGTTCACCTTTCAGCCGAGATAAAGTAATGTCAATGCTTCGTAGAGTCCATTGCGTTTTTAGGTTCGACGTTAATATTTATCAGCGCTTATGCGCCACGTGGGAAATTCTTATTGGCGCGATCGTGGAAATTAACGAGCTACGAGCTAGGTGGACGTGCTCGAACGAACTTATACTGGGGGTGGTCGTATTCGCGATTGATGCAGAAATATTGACGCAAGCGTATCGAATTACGTCGATGATTTGTATCGTGTGTAATGAGCGGCATTGTACCGCTCCTCAGGATCGTGACGCAAATTCGTGATGTCGAAGTACGTTTCATCCCGAAACTCCCACATTTGTATCGCTCAGAGGAGGCAAACAACAGTCTGGTAACTCGGAGATATTTCTATCGAAGAACTCGAGTCAGTTTTCTTACCCCAGTTCGCGTTGATGAAAAAGATACTAAACAGTTTCTTTTACTTTACGTATTTTTTTCGTCAGTCGAGATCGGAATGTTTGATGCCATGTGGAAGTACGGAACTTATCGTCTTCGATAATTTCGAGCGTAAATTAAGTTAATTCATCGAATCAGGACTAATATCGTACAGCTTACTAGAGTTAATCGAACAAATCGAAAGCGAATTAACGCGTCAGTACGAATAACGTTGCGTTGATCGAAGAATCGTAAAAAGACTCTAGACAATTTCGTCGTCTTCCCGGGTGTCGAGGTCACCACGGAGAAATTAACGGAGAGCTTCTCTCTCTCTCTTTCTCTCTTTCATCCCTAAAGACACCCTCCAGCCAATATTTCAAGCTTAGCTGGAACGAATATCTTTCGGACCGTAGGGAGTTCGCGCACGTGTGTTTATCCATACGTTCGACCGTTTATTGCCCGACGGTATATGAATTTCCGACGTGAATTTCTGCCCATCTCCAGGTCGTATTTGAATAGCACGTCCGACTACCCACGATTTCCAAGCGAATCCTTAAAATTCATCGAGGCTAATCGTCATTCTCTACGATTCATTAGTCGATACGGTTGCGAAATTTTTGCCTGGCTGCGAACAAGTCGTATCCTGATCGAACTACGCCTTTAACGACGTGGATTTCCTTTGGATGAGAGAAGCTGCGTGGTCGAGCATCGATGTCCAAAGATCCACGACAACGACGCCGACTGGAAAGCTACGGCTACGCATTGATGACTCGATTCAAAGCAAGCCAAGGCAAAGAGACACTAGGTGAAATGCGAGTTCCCGGATACCTCACAATTATCCGAGTATCGACAGAGCAAAACGCTTCCACGTAATTCGAATGCCTAACGTGATCAGATTGTTTGCGCGTTAAACCGATTACCAATGCGAAAACGGACGTTCTAACGAGCATTGCGAGACGCATTAGGTTCGTGCTAGTACTCGACCGCGACTAATTGCAATTTCGTAGCCAACTCATATCCCATTACCACTTTCGGACGATGTATCGACGTGATCTTCCTCGACGTTGCTTCGCGTTGGAAGCAACATCGCGCCGACACTCGGCACTCGACAGTTTTAATCGATCGATCGACGCACTCAGTTCGACGATAGAATTTATGGGCGTCGAAGATCGCGTAAAACGAACGCGTAACGCGTCATAGGACAGGCTATGTTTACGATTACACGATGCCTCGTTGAATTATTCACGCGGGCCCACCGCGAGACACGAATACTCGTAAGGTTTCCCCGTAGGCGTAACATTAAAGAAGAGCCGGCTATCGAATTCGACGTTCAAACGAGTTAAAGTGCTTTTGACTTTACATCACCCTACCGACGCAACATCGATCGATCCTCACTTGGCTCTGGCGCCTAAAGGCCCTCGAAAGCTTACCACCACTTTTCAGTCTTCGCGCTGATCGTTTATCGACGTCTTTAGCTCTCTCAAGTCAGTCCTATTGTTCGAACGCTCACCCAAAGTCGCCTAACTGGATATTCACTTCTCCACGCGCGATCGACCGTCGTCTTCGATTGGACGATCGACGACTGAATTATCGACAACGAAAAGGGTTAACGTGTTAAAGATCTGTCAAGAATCTTGCCATTGACCACGTCGAGTAGTCAGAAATTGATTTCGATAGAAACCCGTTAACGAGCAGTAAAATCTTTCTCCGTCTGAGTTCGAACTGCTTTGTCGTCTCACCAATGCCCAAATAGCAACTTTGCCCAATCGTATTGGTATTAGCTCTAGGACTTCCCTTTAATCGTTTAAACTCGCAAATCGTGAGATCTTTGTCTAAAAACGGTGGAAACGTTTCTTGCACCGTAAAATGTTTTACATTTCATCCAGAAAGCGCTGGGTCGTTCCCTTAGGAAATATTGTATCCCCTAAGTCAGGTCCCGTTTCTGCTAGTCGAGCTCCCTCTACACGTAAAGCGACTATGAAAGGTGGGAACGGTGTAATTAGGGTGTTCTTAAATTCTCCTCGAGCTCTTGGCTGAACCTTTTGATCGAATAATTTTAAACGATCGATAAAATAAATAGCTCGGTGTTGTATTCGCTCTTCCACTAAATTACACTTCTTACTGACCTAACGGGCGTGAACATTGTTGATTCCGATTGGTTAACGATTGTGGCGTGTCCATGGACGTTGCATCGTTTGGTTCTTCTTGGTTTGCATCTTGGTTCGAGCCAAATACGTCATAATTATACATAACAAACAGCATTTTGCTTCAGTGGCACGATAACTTTCAACGCGATAGCGCGTAACCGAGGGAATTAGTGGCGAGCCGCGGCATGATCGGAGGCCAAAACTCGGCGATTCGCCGCCTTGCGGTAAATAAGATGCTAACGAGGGCTGCTAGACTCCACCGGGCCATATTCTCGATAGTCCCTCTCGAGAAGACGACGCTCGGAAACGATCGGTCGTTCCAGGCAACGATCCCGATCGAAAAGACGAGCTAGGAGGTAAGTTGGAGGTAAAGGAGGTTGGAGGCCAGGAAGTTGACAAGGACGCATTTCCATCGCGCGACGCTCGATATCCATCCGAATGCTAATTCTCCGGTAAGTGCTGTCAGATCGCCGTCGTAATACCATGAAGGATAAAGTTCAGGTAGCCTTGGCGATGTAAGCGACTTCCCCATCCATATGGATCCGACACGACGTCGATCGGGAGTCGAGAGGCTCCAATCGGCTCACGCGAGTGCGTTCAACATCGGAGAGAGGAACCGCACCAAAATCTAAAGTCGTCTTACCTCTCACCGTCTTCTTCCATGTAGAAGCGAAACTATCGGCGAGTTCATAAATTAAATTACTAATTAATGCGTCCGGGACTATCGTGGTCAGTCGCATCCTATCGGAGTACTCTTACCAAAGCGGATGACCATCTGGCACTTCAAACGCGTTTCGCTTTTCCTTCTAAGTATTTTCCTTGATTTTTAGATATGAATTGAATTTATGCGAATTTAAAAATGCAAAGGGCTAACAAGGTTACCGGTGGATAGGTGTATGTGTTGCAATGTGTTCAATTCGTGTAGTTGTTGACACTGTAGGGATAATTTTGCTTGCCTAATGGTTTTACCAATGATTCCGACGTCTATGCCGGAAAAAACGCTAATTCTTCGAAGAATGGATATTCTTACGACGTTCTTTCGAAACTGATGAGTGGCTCGTACTCTATTTCAAGGCAATTATAATTTCAGGACTCCCGTAATTCAATTACTTTTACAAAAGGATCGGCTGCAATTACGTTTACAAAGTTTTAGACACATTCGTAAAAATAAGGAATTGTCTTCGTAGTAATTAATTCGTTAAATTCGTTGATTACATCAATCGATTCTTTAAGTAGTATTAATATTACGTCAGGGAAGAGCTGAAATTTGACTACCACATTTTCAGACTCGCCAAGCTCTTTTACCTTCCCTTAGGGACGTTCTGGATTTTCGCTACGTATCGCATCTAACTGGCAGGCCATTTTTTAACTGCTAGCCTGCGCCGAGGCTTTTCCAAACCATTTACGGCTACATATCTTGCCTTCTCGAATATTTTGTCTTCACCATCCAATTAGCTGTACGAAGTTCTCCACTAAGACCTCCTATTTTTACACGTACGAGGATTCGTGACAGGATAAATAAATAAGTTCATGAGTATGCCTACCTATCTTCACACACCTATTCAAGATGCATTTTCATTTAAACGTGAATATACATTACCTAATGCAAAGAAGAAGTTACATAAAGGCCAGAACAATTGAACGAAGATATATTTTAACATATATTGTATCAATGACTCGATTAATTAGAACTTGTTCCTAATTGTATTAATAAACGCAGAAAGTAGACAAAAACACTTAGATCAGTTTGTAACATCGGTTGGGCACCTAGCTCCATAGGATAAATCGCGAATGTACCACTTGTGGTACGTTTCGTCCCGAACGCGTCAATTGCGATAAAAAATTCGAAAATAAAGGAAGAATCGCAACAAAGATCGTTCCTCGATATTTTTAATCCATTACATTTTTCGACCAGAGATCTTTCGATACGATCGTCGGTGGAAGAACGTCGGAAATTCGAACGTGTGTGCGTGTGACCGCGGCGAATGGATGTCAAGCGGTAGCCAGGCGATTCCATGAGTAAGCGAAAAAACGTGACATCGTTCGAGAGAATCGATCGTTGCTTACTTCGAGGAGGACGGACGCGTCGAACTGATCGCGATCCATAAAGATTAGCCCGAGTTACGCTCGAAATTTCGTTTACGATTTTCCGCGGGTTCGACGATAAATCATTGCGTCGTGTATTCGCGATACGATAAAAATAACAGCGATTACTAAGTTATATGAAAAGAGAGAAAGAGAGAGAAACACACGTGCACAAACACAAACAAACAGAGAGTGAGAACGAGACGATGAAACAATTTTAAGAGGATCAACACGACGGATAGAAAAGGACGATTAGAAACCCCCACTTTGTTAACTCGACACTTTTTAAATTCCTCCTTAACAAGTTGAATGCCATGGGGTCACCGGTGACCGACGAAATTGTATACATCGCGTAGTAAAAATTTCCCGTTGACGCCGTGGGCAATCCGTGTAAAATTCGCGTGGCAGTCAACGTGTTGACCATCGAGAATTAAACAAGTGCCACGGTTATGTTCGCGATAAATAGTTCAAGGCACTATCGGTCGAAAAAATCGGCGTACTTCGTTCTAGCCTGTTTCTTGGCTGGAGTTTTTTGGTAGAAACGTTCCGTTTAGACGCTTTAGATAATTGCTCGCACTGGAGGAAACGCTCGATCTCAGAGGCGAGGAATAACCGAGCACCGTTTAACGGTATGTCCACGCGTTAAACACGCATGGCTTAGAGTGTGTTTGACCGTGCTTCGTGGATGAAGGAGGGTCACGCTCTGATCAAAGGTGAATGCCTCGATCGAGCGGACGCGTCTTGTCGTAGGATTTACAACGACCCTGTGTAAGCTCATGCATACGTACATGCGTTAGTGTGCATAACATCACGCACGGGCGTCGTCTTTGCGTCGTTTGGTTTGCGTTTCTTCGTTCTCTCGTACAATTTTTTTTGTCAAAACTTCGCTGAAGGAGTACATGACGAAGGAGCGTTAGGCAAAGTCACAGATGTTACGAATAATTACAGGAAAGCTGGCTTAACCCTTTTAGTATTAGACGATGACATATCGTCGTTTGGAAACGTTTCGAGAATTGCGAAGGACGATTTATCTCGTTCGAGATGCGACTGCCTGAACGCAGTGAGGACGCAGTTTTTTTTATAAGGTTGAAATTACATGTGTTGTCGGCAAAAATATTTCTTTCGTCATTTCGAGGTAGAAATATTATTTGTTAAAAGCCAGTTGTCAGACGTCATTTTTTATTTGTATAAGTGTGTTTTGATACATAAATAAAATGTCAAGAGGTGAGTTTTTATAACAGATTCTCATAACAATTTTATGACAACGATAACAATTCGTCGAACTAAGACGCTTTTTTTTCGGTAGACGAACGTGCTTTACATTGATCCTTCGCAATGTCAGTTCGAAACCGATCGTCGGCGCGTATACATCGGTGAAATTGTTCTCTTAATTCCGTCGCGTCGCAAAGTGAATTGAAGTGAAGTGATAGTCATCAGGAGCGAAGTGCAAGTAATTACAAGTGCGGTGCAAGTGATTACGAGTTCAGTGCAATCATGGATGCAACATGGGGGAACTGGACCCGAGGACCTGCCGGTCCATTCGTCGCTTCTTTTGTATATCAAGTAAGTACACAAGAATTAACTTATAATTTACTGAGTGGTTAGTAAAATAATTTTGTTGTTGTTGTTAAATTTTGTTCCTCAAAAATAGCATTTCTTTAACAATTGTACATGATCTTCCACAGATAACTCCCTCAAGTATAACAGAATATAGACTAGAAATTATGAATTATTTGTTCATGACTTTCTTTTCATTGTTTTAATGATGGATAAATACATCTGTTGCCAAACGATATTCCTGATTGAAAGAAATAATTTTAGCTGAAAATCTTTTTTTTGTCTGATACAGCAAGCAAGTAAGTTTACGATATCGAAAAGTATGCAACTGCGACTGTGTTTCTTAAAACAATGCAAAATTTTTATTGTCGTGAGATTTTAGAACTGTTAATTTTAGATGTTACGTTTGTTGTTTATTGTCACCTCTTTCCCGAGGGTTACAGACAGTTTTTACAATTATACATATAGACAAGAAATTATTAATCTTTTGTTTGTAACTATTCTCAATCGTTTAAATAATAAAAAATCTTTCACAGAATAATAGTCCGCGTAAAAAAAAAACGATTCATAACAGTCATAAAACAAAACGTCCTTCATTCCTCATTAAATACTTACTTTGCTTTTTTGCTATAAATATCTTTTTATCAATCATTGAAACCAATCTTTACATATTATTTTCGATAGAATACATTCACCACAAATTTTTAATAACATTGAATAAGTTTTAACTGCACTTTAATGAAACATAATATAGTTCTGAAATACTCTTATGAGAAAATACTTATGTCGTATCATTTTATTTTCGCTATTAAAAAACAGTATTGCATAGATATAACTATATATTAATTTATGTAACATAAATAATTAAATATATACTTTACAATGCGATGTACATTGCCCACCTATTTACGATGCGATACTCAAATCGACCTTCAAAGAACAATAACGTCGAGAACTCGTTGGAGCGAGTGTTTAACGTTTCACGAGACTAATCTGTTTATTTTCACGCAGTCTACAATTCTCTTCCTCTCTCCTCCGTTTGCAACTGTGCGCATCCTCGCAATATTTTTGTTCTCCAAGAATCTAACACGAATCGTAATTAGTCGGATAAGAGGCACTGGGAGGCGCTCCAGTTTCATGTATGCTAATCTTTCAAGTTGCGCAACGACAACTCCACCTTCCCACTGTAATTTCGTCGATGCAATGGAAAACGTGATTCTATACGGTTGCAGCGACGATGCCACGACCAAATTCCTTTTCCTCACTTCTCAAGGACGTTCTCTGTTAAAAATAAATTCGCATGCCTTTACCACGTCGAGACGATCCCTTCGATCTCGATCGCGTTAGTTAATCGCGAAGAAAGTCCCGGATGGAACTTTTGCTCCCTTCCATCTTCTGACTGTATCCAACGAAGCGATAAAATTGCCAGCACAATCGAGTATCCTCGGCCAGTTTCTAATCACGTGTCTACCGAATCAAAACGAACCAAATTTTGCACGTCTATCGCCTGGAACTCGTTCTAGGTAAATTTATTTAGGTGAACAAACATCACTTGGATTGAAAATTGGTCGTTTGCACGTACAGAGAACTCTACCGAACGTTCCGTTCGTCAAGGTCGAACTTCGTCGCTCTCGCCTTGAGTTAAGTGCCGTCACGACGCGCACACGCACGCCCATACGCACGTACGCGAATAAACTTCGGAAAAATACAGCGTTCCGAAGGACGAAGGGGTTAGCAGGAAGGAGAGAGGAGACCGACATCGAGGCGGAGTATGGGCGAGAGAAACGAGGTCAGTCGGTCGACTGTGGTAAAACGCGCCGTGAGCTTTCCGAGGGGTCGAACGAGAGTCAGAAGGGGAGGTGGGGGCGATTCCTGGGGTCGTTGTTATTTCGAACAACTTTCCGTACCTTTCTTCGTCTAGGTCGGTTTCCGCTTGGCTGCACACAGTCGAAGTAGAAGGCTCGAGATGGAAGTCTCCTCCGTCGAGTTTAAATTCGTGCAACGCGATTCTATTTCAAGTGGACGAGCGAAATGCGAGATACACCGAGTCGGCGATGGAGGAGGAAAAGGACTTCGTTGCGGATAATAACGCGGATGAGAATAAGAAGCGCCTGCGCGGCGATCTTACTGTAGTTAGAGACTTACCATGGTTAAAGACGTAACCCCGCTGTTCGCGTTGCTGACTATGGCAATGCGTCAGTTAAGAGCATTCGGCGTACTTCGTCGATGTGCGAGACTGCAATGAAATAAACTTAAGCGCGCTAGGAGTAAGTTAGGACTGAAAAGCGTTGTGGCATTGCTTTGTCTTTCGTCAAGAACGCTTTTAGAACAGCCTCGCGATTCTTTGAAAGTTTAAGTTCGTTCGGCTGCTGAAAAAGGGAGAAACGTGCGTACCTAACGATAAATTAGCCTGTTTGATTTACGAGCAGGGAGCGTCTCTATCGGCTTGGGTTAGTTCGAACGAACGTATGGACGCATGCGATAATATTAATTACACCTGGCACCGTCGACGTGCCAAGAATATTGTTTTCTTTCGTCAAGAAAGAACTCATTTGGACCGATCTTGCGATTCTTTGAATGATTAAGTTCGTTCGACTGTTGACAGTGTTCGTAGCTAACGATAAGTTGGCCTGTTATTCCACCTCTTTGAATACGAAGCAAGTACTGTTTCTGTTACCTTTGCCATTTCTACGCCTCCTTTGCATAGAAGTCGTTTTCAACTATGAGCCGAAAGCCGATTTTTTTCTAGCTAGACGACGAGCATCGAAATAATCAGCTAATCGTCCGAAACTCGTCATCTAACCGACGCTGCAGAAGAATCATTCGAATCCCGATCGTCATCTCGCTGACGTAGCATCGTTCATTTGTGTTTCAGCGATATTGGACTCGCTCTGCAAGGAATTCCTGTCAGTGAACGTGTCCGCCATCCTGTATCTGATGAATTACGAGCAATACGGACGTAGTACTGCCAGTGCTCAGTACTTCTTGCAGCTTGCTGGTTATCTGGGGATTCCCGTTATCGCCTGGAATGCGGATAATTCCGGCTTGGAACGGGTGAGCTTCTTCCATCGTTAGAAATTAAGATCGGTATTCTAAAACGAGTTTAATCTTGCACTTACGTTAGTTCGGACGTGAACCGAAGAAATCCAGAAATTCTTCCCGATTATAACCAATAATCGTTCCAATCTTTTAACAAAACTGATCCTTGGTAAAGTTTTCCTCGTACGTCGGTTAACACAGTCGTTCAGCTCGAAATTTCGTGGAGCCCTTGCAAATCAAAACGACGTCGCTTTGGCAAAAGCGAAGTAAAGCGTTTGAACAAGTTCACCTGGTACCCGTTGCGTGTCCATGCAGAGGGCCTCGCAGAGCAACTTGCAACTGCAGCTGGCGCCCTCGTTGGAGCACCAAACCGCAGCGATGCTGAGCATCCTGGAGAGATACAAATGGCATCAGTTCAGCGTGGTGACGTCGCAGATAGCCGGGCACGACGATTTCATCCAGGCGGTGAGAGAGCGGATATCCGACATGCAGGACACATTCAAGTTCACGATATTGAGCGCGATCCTGGTGACGGAGCCGCACGATCTCAAGCAGCTGGTCAACAGCGAGTCCAGGGTGATGTTGCTCTATTCGACCAGGGAGGAAGCGACGCACATCCTGACGGCTGCGCGCGAGTACAAGATCACCGGCGAGAATTACGTCTGGATCGTCACCCAGAGCGTCATTGGCAACCTTCAGTCGCCGAGTCAATTTCCTGTGGGGATGTTGGGTGAGTTTATGGTTAAAATTCCCCGCAAAGGATCGAGTTTACTCGATGTGACGATTTAAGTACCGGTATTCACCGCGGTAAACGCGGTATTCCGACTATCCGGGGAGAAAGAGCGTAATTGTCGAAGGAAAAAAAAAA
>JAITYT010000488.1:186301-206544 GCA_025433975.1 Liostenogaster flavolineata
GAAAGCAATTATATACGCTCGTAATATATTTACATACGAGATGATATTTGTTCGAGCAGTACGTAACGTGGCAAACTCTTTTGACAGACGTAAATATGCATTTATGCGATGGAGAAATTAATATAGGATAACTTGAATCTTCGAGTCTTGTTCCAGCTACGATATTTCGAATAGAAGATACCAATTACAATACGAGATAGCAGAAAGATAAACGTATCTAATGGAATTTTTAACACTCGAAGAAATTTTTGCTTTTCGTATCTCTCAGTCTTTACTTATTTGTGCAAAATATATACTTTACGAATTCCGATACGCGACTAACGATGCAATTCTAAAAGAAACAGAAGGCACACGAACGAATTCGTTCTCTCGAAAGCATATCAAAGTTCGACACCAGTTAAAATTCGAGATAACTGAATTCTAAAAAAAAGGAACAATTCACAGTCGAAAGGTTTACACGTCACCATCGTCAAGCCTGAATTCGAACGAACAAAGAGCGCAAAGAAAGACGAAAACTGCTGCATTTTTACTGGAAACTATCGCAAGAGGTTTATGAAAAAGTTTCGTATTTTAACCAAATACGACTTGATATAAACATCATCAGGGTATCGAATATAGTGACGTGCACTGGCAAACGTTAGAAAATGTTCGGCAAAATTATTACGGAGTATCCAATACTCCGCAATTTATTGCGTCGAATCCAATCAATTATCCAGTTATTTAAATCCAATCAAGAGAACTTCGATGGATTTTAATGCAACGAAGTTCTCCTATTCTAAACAGCTTTTTTACCGTCGCTGTGTGAGGTGTTGCACATCGAGAAGAGAGAGAAAGAGAGACGTTGTACTAGAAAAAACAAGGCAAGAAGGAGACGACGACTGCGTGAAAACTTCGACGAGAGCTGAATTTAAGGCGTTGCACGCGTTCCACGGGAGAAACGCGGCTCCAACTGCCTTTGGTGCTTACAGCTGTCCTCGTTTGAAGATCAACGAAAGCAGGAAACGAGGAAGTTAATCGAGGATCCGAAGTTCGCTCGCTATGGAACCGTAACAAGCTGGAATTCCGCCTCGTAAGAACGGACGGTTCGAGTTTCGTTTCTCTTCCACGTCGAAGAAGACGTCGAACGTTTGCCCAGTTAGCCCCTGTGACGTTATCCGCGATACGCTCTCCCCAAATGTCACGTTTTTAATTATTTTCGCCGCTTGACTGACGCGTACAGAATCCTCGTCGCTGGACGCGACGTTCTCGGAAAGACGTTCGCTCCGTTTCTAATTACGATCCTATCCGCTCGCCATCGTATCGAATCGCACCTGTCGCGCTGCAGCCTGATGTATGTACGGTGCGCTTGTGCGCCTGGTGTACGTGTGTACGTTAGACGGTATATAATGTTTACCAGCACGAGCGAACACAGCCACTCATACGAACATCGATCCTCGAAACCAGGACGAACGTTTCGTTACGGAAAGATAATTGGACGCAGCTGTCGAAGTGCCCCGTGCGAGACGAAAGAAAAAAAATATTTGGCACGAGTCCGTCGAATTTTGTCGAAGTTAGGAATTGAATCGTGTAAGTAAGGAAACACAAAATTATCGAGAGTACGTCTGAAACGACAGGATACTTTTTATTGGTCGTAGCATTCGAGAAGTTTAACTGGGAGAAAGTCGTACGGTCGACAAAATCGGAAGAATCGTTCTGGATTGAGCATCGAAACTTTCCTCGACAACGGAAGGCTTTGCTCTTCGTCGAAGATGGAGACACGAAAACGTCCTTTCGATTTTTACAATTTTTCTCTTGACGATTTGCTAGGAACGTTGGAACGCGCCGTCTGCAACTTGCATTGGAGAGCATCGAAATCGCGGACCTCTTATCATCCACTTGTTGTCAACAATTCGAACGTACGTGGCTTTACTAGCACACTCGATCGCTCAAACTAATTTCTCTCGATAGATCACTAGGAACCGCGGTATTTCAGTGAAAAGTCGTTCGTACGTAGAAGCTATCAGCAGCAGGAACGCCATTACCGTAACCAACGCGATATCCAAGCAACACGAACCTAACAAATTTTCTCTCTGATCCAATAAATGTAGGACAATCGTATATAATACGAAAAAAATAACGATCGACGTCTGTCAGGGTGGCAGTTTTAATCGACATCCTGAATACACTGCAACTCGCATCGAGACTTTGTTCAACAACATCAAAGAGTATTTTTCCGATCTTTCCAATTTTCTTCTTGACAATTCGCTAGAAACGCTGGAACTCGCAATTGGAAGGCAACGAATATGCAGACCTCTCATCATCCACTTGTCAACAATTCGAAAGTATGTTGCTTTACTAGCACACTCGATCGCCCAAACTAATTTCTCCCAGTAGATCGTATTTCCCCGACGATCCAAGCGCGCTTCCAGGAAAATGGACAGAGAAGAGTCGTTCGTACGTACGAGCTACCAGGACCAGGAACGCCATTATCGTAACCAACGCGATACCGAAGCGATATAAACTTGACGAGTTTAATCTCTGATAGGAGGAGGTCGAGGCAAATGTTTCCAGGTCGGCTGAGCCTCTAACTGGAACAACTATCGACGTCTGCCAGGCTCGAAGTATTAATCGGCATCCTGGGTCGAGTAATTAGGCAATTATCGGGAACGATAGCTTACTGCAATAGCAATAACAATAGCAATAGCAATAACAACTGCAACTGCAACCAGGCCACTTTGTGCATCAGCCGACACCCATCGACCTTGACTACCAGCTAGCTACGACTAGCATCGGTATTCCGAGGGACGATGGAGGGGAGAAGGCGGTCAGGGAAAGGCGATAGTCTTTCAACATGACATGGTTGTACAGCTTCTTGGTGTGAGAAGGTGGAAGCGTTGGAAGCGTCGCGCTTGCGCTTTGTTAGACCCTTCGAAGTTCCGTGGATACGTGAACCACGCCGACGACGACATCGTCGCTTGGTGCTAATTAACGGAATTGTTCGAATTGCGCGCGCCGAACGTTGCACGAAAGCGGATATCCAGCCGCTAATTGCGTACGAGCCTCGACACGACTTATTCCTCCTACTAACGCGAAGCTTCGCGTACATACGTGCGTGTTTGTATACATATATACGTTTCTCGTGAGAGAGACACTGACAGAGACGGAGAAGGAGAGAAAATGGGTGAAGGAGGTGAGGAAGGGAGGGTGTACATGCACGTAGAATTTGAGGTTTGCGCTTTAACGAATGTACATGAATCTTTTCAATCGCACGACGTCGTACTCGCTAAAAAAACTTCAGGAAATAAGGAATTTCGGACTTGGAGATTATTTTAATTATCTTGTAACAAAGACGTCGTCATCGGCCACGTTATTCCGGAACGATAAAAGTGCGCTTCTTCCATTTCTCTATTTTTCGTTCAGGTTCGTCCTCGCTGTAGCAATTCTACCAGGACAAAGGAGTTACCTATAGTTTCACCGTGCTGGTTGGGGATCCGTTATTAAAGGAAGGAAAAGACGAGAGTTTTTAGGTGGAAGGTCGACCGCGATTCGCGTTCTTTGGCTGTGTGGATTATAAGTGCGTTTTACATGATTTTGTGGAAATTGACGATCTGGTTTTTGGCTCTATCTTTTCGTACCTATCGAGGAACGGACAATAAAAATAAATTCTACGCGTCGAAGTCTATAAGAAACCAGTATCAAAAGTTAAAAATTCTTGTTTTGATTTTTTGTGATTTTTCGCTCGCTCCTTCAAACGTTTCGCTTACCTCGAAAAGAAAACTTCCACAGAGGTAGTCAATCCAGAATTCATCGGTGTCTGCTGGTTTTGCGGTCGAATCTTTCATCTCTCGTCTGCTTCTTCCACTAATTCGTTTTGTCGTATCGTTTAGCTCACACTCAAAAAACAGACCTCTTGAGTCCATAGTAAACGAATGGCGGTATTAATTTCAGGATTCACCTATATCTCTTAGTTTTGCGGTCGACCTTCCCGATTTCGATTAAATCGTCCACTAAACTATTAGTATCATACATAGTAGATGATCAACTTTTATTTCCTCTCCCTCGTTTAATCGTTTCGCTTACCTCGAAAAACGAAACTTCCACAGCGCCAGTCGAACCAAAATTCATCGGTGTCCGCTTGTTTTGCGGTCGAATCTTCCACCGGTCTAGCGAAACGTCCGCGATGGCCGACGATATCGTCGCTTGCTCCTTCCATTTACTCGTTTTGTCGTAGCTCTATCTTGAAAAACGGACGACAGTAATTTGTCGGTAGGATAGAGCGATCTTTGTTCCTGACGGTTTCCGCGTTCATTCTCACGGCGTAGTCTCACGTACAGCCTACCACGAAGTCGCTTTGCGTTTAGAATAATCCCGTTCCCGTCAAACGCAAGCAGGAGCTTTTCAAACTGCAAGAAATCGCGCTCTGCCAGCGTGTACCGTACGTTTTTATTCCACGGCTATCCAATAACACTGCCAAGTATAAGACCGGAGATATATCTTTGGCGAGTTCCCAGTGCCTCCGCGGTCGGTGGTCGTTCCTCTCGGTCGGCATCGCGCTTAAAACGACACAGAGTTATCTTCTTCAACGACGAGGAGCTTTTCGCGCGATCGTACAAAGGCCAAAGGCGCTTTTTAAACGCTCGCGTTCACGAAGGGGACAATACGACCGGCAAAAGCGCGCTAACCTAGGATCGAATTTACGAGCTTTCCGCCATTTTCGTTTATTCGACCGTCGCGACCATCTCGATCGTTTTAACGCCCTCGCGACGCGGAAGTCCGGACGAATGAAATCGAGAATAATAAGAGAAGACAATTCGGATCGTCTTATATCGCGACGCGAACGGTGCATCGCTTTTACGACGCGTCGCCGTTAGGCGCATTATCACGTCGCGATCTTTCCGTTTTATATTCGCAACCCCTCCCCAAAGTCCTTTCTTTATCTCGCGAACGTCGGGAAGTTCGACGAAGTTATATATTCGTCCCTGACATCGCCGACGCGATGAACGTTTCTCCGATGACGGCGTATTTCTGTCGCCAGTGGTGCAATCAAGGATCCACCGTCGAGAGGATGTCGGCTCTCCCTTTACGAGGAAAATGAGACGCGGTACTTTGATTATACGAGAGCAATTCTAACTTGGCGAGGGGCTTTCAAAGCTGATCGCGATCGAGCGTTATTATCACGTAATTAGACTTTTTTCTAATCGCGATCGGTGCATCTTCGCTTGGAGAACTCGCGTATCGTAATTACAGGAATGCCGGCAGGAGAGCAAGCTCTCGAGGTTCCTGGTCATTCGGCGTAAAGGTACAAAATTACCTTGTCAAATCGTACGGCGAGCCGCGGATCGCGAATGAATTTTTTAGCTTATGTTCTCTCGATTCTACGCTCGCTTTCATTATTTGCTCCTTTCGACATTTTTTTAAAACTCTTTCCCTCTTTCTCTTTCTCTTTTCGTTCTTCTACCGCTTTTCTTTTCTTTTCTTTTCTTTTCTTTTCTTTTCTCTTCTTTTATTCCCTTAGAAAGCAACGAGAGCCGGCACTTAATGCAAATACCACTGCCAAGGATTTAATTGAAATACATAAATAACGTGGTGTAAGTAACCACTACCTTTACGTTTCTACTCTCGGCCGGTGCGTGTCCATTATTATTCGTGACATCAAAGGAACGAAGATGCACGCGGCGAGTACTTTTGATCGTAAGAGTAAGTGCAGCGAAGAGCGATTGAGTAGTTTGGATAAATCTATAAAAATATAGATGGTTGAAAACGTTTCGAACGGAGTTTCGAAGTTTGGATCTTCGAGTTTCCCACGAATCATCGATCGAGGATCATTCGATCTTCCAACTTGGTTAAGTGGCGGATAATGCATTTCCTCGCCATCGATGAATAAATTGACGCGTGAATATATGGTTTATCGTGCCTTCGCCGTTCGCGTATTTGCAAGTCATACGATCGTGATTCATCATGATTTAACAAAGCAAGGCATTATGGTAGGCGAATTATCGGATAATCCTAGACTGATTTCAGTCGCCCTGCGCGAGTGTAATATAACGTAATACATCGGCTGGCTTTCGATCTTCGTAATTGACAGCGAGAAAGTGATCCTAGCCGTTAGGTACCACTCGTTCCTGGCGTAATATTCGACCGTTAAGGCGAGTGAGCAACGATCTCGATTAATATCGAATCTCCCAGAACGCTTAATGCGAACGCGTCGTGAAACAATGGAAGTCGAAACTCAGATCGTATTATTAACGAAGCGCTATTAACCTAATGGAAATGTTCGTTTTCGATTATTCAGTCGGGAGGAGGTTTTAAACGAACATACTCGTCGATATCCGATAACGGAATTCGTGTTTGTGCGTTGGTCGAATGGTACTCGGAATTTGCACGGAAAAATCGAAGTTGCCTTTTCGTAGGTCGGTTCCTCTTTTTTTCTTCGCGATTCTTTCCGCAAGGTTTCCGAGTTGGAACGCATCGAAGACTGGTCGATGATTCTAGGAAGATAGAAATACGTTCGGGGTATTTTTATATCGGCAAACATCGAACAAGTTGGAAGATTACTTTAAGCGTGTGTGATCCAGCAGTGCCATGTGCTTTAGAGGGCTCGAAGTAGCCGATGGGTTGATTCGATACGCTGTAGTTCTGCGGTACTTTGGGGAATTCAATGATCCACGCGTGACCCAATTTCAGAAGATGGACCACCGCGTGACAGCGCGGTCTATAGACGACGAGAGGAGACCAACACTGTCTGCGTGAAAAGCGGCCAATTGAAAGGAGTGACAAAGCAATTAATCGCTTTCGATCGTTCTTCTCTTCGTCCAGCGGTGATACGCTACTGTAAACGTGATCATAGCGCCTAGGAATTTCTCAAAGTATTTATTTTGATCTAATATTGTTAGGTCTATCGGAAAGTTCCGTTGAATGATGTCATCTCAAGCTTGAATATCGGCTCTTTCGACCATTGCATTGTTACGTACGTGTTCGATATTTGCCCAGTAAATATTAATTAATGTATCGAAAATTTAATAGTTTATTTATTTCAAAATCGGACAGAACTTTATATATTATTTTTAGGTCTACATGACAGTTTCGTAAAATAATGTCATACCAAGTTTGAACACTGGCTCTTTCGACCATTGCATTTCTACGTACGTGTTCGATACATACGCGGAGAGATGATTAGTAATTGCAATTATATTGGCCAGTAAATGATAATTAACGTATCGAAAATGTATTGGTTTATTTAATTCAGAAACGGACAGAACCTTCGGGTAGAGCTAATACATAAAAATCGAGAGCAATTCTGCCATAGATCGAAAACGATTTTTGATAATTGGCATTAGCTTTCAGAATTTACTCTTGTAAACGCATTTGATTCTATATAAATATTGCTGATAGGATCGGCAACCTCGCGATAATGTTCGTTATTTTTCTCGGAAGATTTAATATTCTCGAGGATATACTAATACGAAAGTACAACGACGTAAACGAAATTGTTGAATCCTTGCACAAATAATTAGGTGGAAATTTCCGTGGGATCCATTTCGGCGCGGTTTGCTCGACCGAGAATTTTTCTCTTGTGGTAATTTTCCAATGACACAACGCGCCACGCGAACAAATTTCCCAGGCGCTAATTACCTCGAATCTCATCGATAGCGCCATATTAATTGTAACTCGAATTCTGTCGCACGAAATTGCGTCGTGGAAGCTCGAATCTCCACCGTACAATTAACTTTCGCAACTGCATTCTTCGCATTCTCCGTTAAGCGCGTAAACTTACTCGCGTATGCGCAGCCAATTTTAACAATCGCGCATATCTAGTCTTCGAGAAAGATTCTACGTTACGTCGTTACTATACGATAGACTCGAAAGTACCGATTTTCTCGAGAGTAACGCGGAATTAGTAAGACGAGACGAATTTCTTGGGAACCATTCCCAACGGTTAATTTACGATGGAATTTACGATGGAATTTACGAGTGAGTCCTCGATTCGCGTGACCCTCGCTCGCTAAGAAACACTCGGAAGCTACGCTTCTCTCTGGAAAGAGATAAGGCTTCCATCTGTTTTACCCAACCTTTTACAGGCAACGCTATCGGTTGCTCGAAGGGCGAGGATCGAACGATACCCGCTACGGGAAATTTTCTTCCCGGAAAGGGAAGAACGTTGAATCTACTCGAAGCCCCCTAGCTATGTCTCCAGACTATTCCTTATTCCCATGAATGGAAGTCCGTTCCATCTCGTAAGGTCTGGATCGACCTAGCGCCACGTCTTCGTCTTGCAATTGGAAATTTTATCATCGTAAAGCAGCACGTGCCTAATGCACGTAAGTAAATACGCGTGCTAGTGAACGCAGATCGCTCATACGCTCGAAAGCTTTATCGCGACTTCTCCGACGTGCGTGACTTACAATCTAAAATTACGTTGAATAATTCGGTGCTATTTGCTTCCTTCGAAGTAGGTCGTTTTTATCGTGGAATTCTTTCTTCTTTTTTTATTAAACGATACGAACAATTCGTCGAAAATATTTTCAAATTAATAATATAAACTCGATACAGTAAATAAATTTGTACTACGAATTTGTAATATTTACGATGCGAAACAAGAGATAATACCAACGTGAACGAATATTTTTTCGAACGATGGAAAGCTGTTTCGTTAAATATTGACACCGGAGAAAAGTTTTTAATTTCTCTGGAATCCATCCATCGTTCCGCTCGCATTCGAGCGGTAGTTACGAGTCGTATCAGCTCGGTAGAAGGAAATGCACGCGCATGCCTCGATCGGAGTCCAGCGCGAAACTTACGCCGGATAATCGACCATGATGGCGAGAGCTTCGTAAACTTCGACTCGAAGTGGAACGAGCTAAGGCTTTGAGAAGTTTCGCTTTCCCCGAGCGCTCGATAGTTAATCGAATATTAATATTTCATTATTGCAAGATACTTATCGCAAGATAAATTCGTTCCGGTAAATTCAAGGAAGGAAGGAAATCTTAAGGAAGGCGAAAGAGTTTAATCGACGTGTTTTTGATCCGAAGACAGACGACGACGGCAAGTCGATCGATAAATCCTTCGTTAGTCGCTTCGAACGGGCGATCGGTTCCACGTGGTTGCCACGACCGATCGAAGTTCGTTTATCGTGACAGTCGATCGGCTTCGGCGGTGCTCCGTCGAAATAGCTTTATCGCGCGAATTATCGGAGATTTAACCACCGAGAGCGTCGAAATAATTTCTATTCGACGGTGAATGATGCACGTTCGATAATCTCTCGGCAGTCCGGCAAAGATAATGAACTCTCGCTTGCAAGCTGTGTTGTCTACGGGCATTCGCATGGACGGCTAAACGAATTTGGCTAAACGTCCTGAGTGCAAACGCGAATGGGAGGAAGGAGACGTTTTCGCCGTACTGTGTGCGATTCGTTCGTTGATTGTTTGTATCTGGGAGCTGGAGAAGCGAGAGTAGTGCTCCGATGCTGGTTTTGTCTAATGCGTTGTGGAAATGGCATTCGAGGATTTACACCGGAGTACTTTACTAATTTCGAGGTGTGCTCGAACCAAATTACGGAGTTTTACCAATACTCGGTCACTTGGACACATAAATATTAGAGATATCTGAATATATTTAACACGAGAATATTACATTACTATTTCTCTTGTTTTCATAGCCACGAAAATAATCAGTAAATAAATCATCGTAAATGGACGTGTTTCTGCTTTTAGTCTTGACCCTGTATCTAACAGATTAGCATTGAAGGATTTGCAACGGAATACATACTTTGCTAATTTCGAGATGTTCTGAACCAAAGTACGGAGTTTTACCAATACTCAGTCACTCGGACACAGAAATATTAGAGATATCTGAATATTTTTAACATGAAAATATTTGATAATATCTTTGGTTGACATCATTCTTTCTCTTGTCATTAAAGCCACAAAACAAGCAATAAATAAGTCAACGTAGATGCACGTGATTATGCTTTCAATCTTGACGCTCTATTTAACCGAGTAGCATTCGAGGATTTGCAACTTAGTGTTTGACAAACGAGCACTTTGCTAATACTTGCAGAGTAAGTAATGCGAGTAAATGCTAATTTCGAGTTGCATTGAACGTGACTCAAACTAAACCATGAAGTTTTACCAATACTCAGTCTCTCGCAGACACATTAGAGACTCGAATGATATCCTTGGATGACATCACTTTTTCTCTTGTCTCCACAGCCACGAAAACAAGCAGTAAATAAGTCAACGTAGATCCACGTGTTCCTTCTTTCAGTCTAGACGTTCTATATAGCGAAGTGGCATTCGAGAATTTACAACGGAGTACATACTTTGCTAATTTCGAGCTGTTCTCGACCAAACTACGGAGTTTTACCAATACTCAGTCACTCAAACGCAGATATATTAAAGACTCGAATGATATTATTGGGTGACATGCTCTTTATCTTGTCTCCTACAGCCACGAAAACAAGCAGTAAATAAATCAACGTAGATGCCTATGCTGCTGCTTTTAGTCGCATCCCTCGTGTCGTCTCGCTCGGTCTCCTTGCGTTCCTTTGGCTCCCTTTGTTGCACGGCGCCACATTACTCGAATTCGGGACATAACCGTTCCGATCGATTCCGAAAATACGTTCCGCGGTAAAGAAGATTACGATATAGAATATGGATTCACAGGACGGATAGAATATTCCAATCAATGGGCTCGTATTCTTCTAGACGCATAAAAACACTGTACTCGTATTCGACCTCGGGAAAAAGCAATGTCCAAATTGAACGCAGGAGGATTTTATCAAGCAAGGCGTAATTGCACCAGATGCAATTGCATTTACGAAGCGCGTGAGAACTGGGAAATCGTGGGATGACGCGACGCAATCGAGCGAACGAATATCCCTCGAATTTCCCTCGCGAGTACGAAGAAAGTTCGTCTTATCGTCGATGTAATGAGAAACGCGGACAATGGCCACGAAATAAAGAAGTTTTTTCTCGAGCTGGAAAACGAGCAATGGACGGAATCGTCGTTATTCGGTGCATCGATTTGGAAATTGATATTTAAAAATAAATCGTAAGCGACGAAGGATCGTCGTTTCGACGAGCTTTGCGCGCGGTTTTAAACGATGGCAACGTAAGCGCGATGCCGATGTTAAATCTACCGTGAAAAATAACTGGCCAACGTTTCGTGGCACGAATTCGGCCCGCAGAATGTGTCGTTCAACACATTTATTGCATTTAATCACAGTTGTATGCATTTAGAGCTCAACTTACAAGGAAAGATGAGCATGTTTGGTATCGATCGATACCAAATAATTTGTTTGACAATATTTTTTCGACAACTCCAACGTCTCTTTTCTCCCTCGAGAGATATTCCATCGTTTTTGATTAAACGACACACCCTGTACGTACATGTATATGTACATACATTTGTGCATGTATGCGTATACGCATGGATACGTGCTAAACGCCACGCTATCGAGATTTAACACGACGCGACGATACGAATCGCGCGTGATCGATCGACTTTTCGTCGATGCTTTAAATTGCCTTTACGACGACGTTGCGATAAACCGTATAATCCGCGGATCGATGCACCCCTTAATCGATTGGAAAAAATCTTGAAATTGACAGAACGTTCCAAGTTGGAATAACAGAAAACACGAGAGGAAAGGATAATGATGGGCTTCGAAAAATACGCTCCATCGTTGAGCGAAGTGAACTTCACGCAGATTTTTCATCTTTCTCAGCCATTTCTTCCTCTAATCAGAAGTTTGTTACAGGAAGATAGTAAAAATAAATTAAAATTCGATTAACAAGTAATGAGGAATTTACGAGACAATTGTAGAAACATTCGGGCGAAAGGTAATCAAAAATTTAATCAAGAAAGTCATCACATCTTGTAATAAATTTAAATCCTAACTTTATCTAAGTTTGGAATGTTTTAATAAGCTACATTAAATAAGTGTACATATATTTCCATATTATACCAAGACAATATTATCTTTTTAAACTTGATGTTATCAGGCGGGTGATGCGAGAACGAAAACTATACTGCCAATCCCTAGGAACTGGCACTGTTCAGCCAAAAGTCCAGCACTCAACGTGTTAAAGAACTCTTAGGCAAAGAGATAGAGAGATAAAGCAAACACAACACTTTTTATAGGTAAAATTACACAGAGACGTTCTTAATACGTGCAATTTATCCAGCAGATGAAAGAAATGTCTACCGTCACGAAATACGTCGCGCATCAATCTCCCCGATTGACGGGTATCTAGCTCGAGATCTTTCTAATGACACGAGTAGTGACTCGACATTTTCGTTGTCTGTCGGCAGATAGGCGTCTGGAAATCCTGGGAGAAGGAGGGCCTCGATATAAAGGATATCGTTTGGCCGGGAAACACTCATACGCCGCCCCAAGGAGTACCGGAGAAGTTCTATCTGAAGATAACTTTCCTGGAGGAGCCGCCTTACATTAATCTCGCACCGCCAGACCCGGTCAGTGGAAAATGCCTGATGGATCGTGGCGTACACTGTCGAATCGCCAAGGATGCCGACGTCGTCGGGTAAGCGAGATCATAAAGAATTACTATGCATCGATTTCTGTCGATTTATTCGATTATCCACCGTCTATAATTCTTCAGGACTCATCTTCCTTTCGCTTCCATCGAACAATGGAATCGTTACGACTCCTGGAGAATTAATCGACGTTCGATCGATACTTAAATTACATTTGGTCGCGGAAAGAACGAGTCAAATAAGTCTTGAATCTCGTTCTTGAGAGGAGTCTTCGCAAAGTAGCTTGATAATAAATCATCACGCTTCCACGATGCTAGATGAATCTTCTTTTTCGTCTCCTTCAAGGTCGCGCGTAACACCTCGATTTAAGGGAAAGCCTTAAAGGTCTGTCGCGCGTCGAGATATCATCCCTCGATAAAGAATGTCCCAGAGGCAGCAAAGCGCAGTTGAAGGGAAGGAAACGAGTCGGCTAGCACGTCTATCGATGTTTCCTTTTTCATCGATCGACGAAAAGATCAAGAACGATCGATGTTCAGCCCTCGAAGCCCGTGCTTCGGCATTTGCACTAATGGCGGACGATTCACAGTCGTCGCAGCGGGTGGAACTCTTTGAACGACGCCTTTTCGTCGGCAAATCGATCCATCCTAAGCGTCCCGGGCCATCATCAATGGCCACCCCTAACTTATCCAACGCTTTTCGAGCCTTGTTATTATCAAGCGAGGCTCGTTTCTCCATTAGTTCTCGTCTACGACGATTTATCTTCTAAGTTCGTTACCCGAATACATTCCTGCCATTTCTTTTCCCCGTTAGGGGGTAGCCTAGCCTGTAATTACCTTCCCATCAGCATTCATTTTTTTCTACTTTTTTATTTCTCCTTGTCTCGCGCTCGACAGCTGGTACGCTACCGCGTTTTAACGAGTTCCAACGGGAAATTAATTTTTCCTCATTGTGGCATACGTTAGTCGTTTATTTCCCACTTTCTTGTACGATCTAACCTTAAACTAAATCGGTAAAATTGATGACCATTTGTAAACCTCGTTTGAAATGTCCCACATCGGACTACTTATTCTTTTCATTTTTACAATGCTAATAAAAGTAGAACATAAATTCGTCCCGGCGATATGTAAAAATCGTTTCATTTTTTATTTGATTCTTTATCAAACCGACGCTTAGTCGCGTTCGATCGTAAAGGATATAACTTCTTTTGGAGAGTTCTTTGAACCGACTGCGATAGGAAAAGATACGCATAAAATGTCGTTTAGACTTTTATGAATTAATTAAAATGCCCAATCGATGCGTTCAGCCACGAGCCAGCGTCGGTTACGAGCTCCTAGACACAAACGAAGCATCACGAGACATCCTAAGAAATACCCAGACGCCATACTTAATATTCTATCTACACTTTGCACGGTTTCTGGCTCGTTCTGGTAGGGTATCTGGTGCGACACACGTCGGTCGTACCCTCGAGGAAAGGTACGCGGTGCGAAAGGTTGCGCGAGTTTATGGAAAATTAAAGGGCGCGCAGGCGTGCGCTCTAAGAGGGTTTTGCGCGCAATAATAGCCGCGGTGCCTTCCAGCCCACCCAGGGGCAAGCTAACCGAGTTAAGACCGTTGCAAACGAGCCCACAGGGAAGCACTTTCGAAGCCCGAAACTTTACTCGGCTTTTTCGAAGGTATCCACCTTCCTACTGGTAATACTGGTCCTTCCTACATTTTCGTCAGCAGCGCTAGTTCCCCTCTCGATTCGTACGCGACTTAGGGAAAGTTCCATCTAGTTATCGATTCTGATTATTGTTCGCGTCTAATTCGAAACTCGTCATAATTTAAGACAGACAGATTATTTCTCTTTCCCTCGCAAAACGACGTTTCATATCGCCTCAATCGCGAAAAGATCGATCGACTCTCAACTTACTGATATTTCATTATGCCTATTCCTAGCGTCTCTTCCTGCCAAGTTAAAATATCTTTTACAATGGAATTCGACTAAGAGCCAATTTCATTGCGATGAATTGTTATCGGAACACCCGATATATGTATTTATGTAAATATTCCGAGTGCCGATGCGAAGGCTGGATTTGGCGAGACCGTTTGACACGAGACGGTGTTTCTCTTGGCGACGGTAACAAATCGTCACTCAAGGAATAAAGACGACAGCAGATTCTTTGACGTAATATAGATAGCCACGTTGATATCGATTTGAATAACAAATGGAACGATTTTCACAAATCGACCAGACGAATTTATTCTCTCCTTTCACTTACACTGTCAAAATGATAACAGAAAAAGTAGTTCAATGTTGGACATTCCAATCATCGCTTAAGAAAGAAAGGCATCGGCTAAATAAATGTGTTATCCTCTGACGTAGTAGATAGCCACGTTGATATCGATTTGGATAACAAATGGAACGATTCGACAAATCGACCAGACGAATTTATTCTCTTCTTTCATTTACACTGTCAAAATGATAACAGAAAAAGCAGTCCAATGTTAGACAGTCAATCGTCGCCCACAGAGCGACAAATCGACCAAACGAATTTATTCTTTTCATTCATTTACATTGTCAAAGTGATAATCGAAAGAATAGTCCAATATAGGACATTCCAAGGAAGGTTTACGAACGGTCATTTGACCGGTCGTTGGTAGATTTAGGGTTAAACGAGGGTCTCTTCTGTCCTATTCTTTCCGGCCTCTTAGCCGTGTTGTTGCGTTTGTGCGATTAGTCTCGAGTGTCGACCGTCTCTGGCCGAGACTTTCAGGGAGGTTAAGTGGTGCTCGCTGGGTTGGTCGGCGCCACGAGACAAGCGACTGATGAAGAACGACCACCGATCGCCAAGATTTCGAACTAATCCAGGACCGTCTTGCGAGTATGGTCGATCTCCATTGAAATACGTTTGTACGGGAAATCGAAGGCAGGAAAAGTGAATCGCTAAACTGTAGAGCGGGCGAAGTCGCATGAATATGGATTAACGATGGGAGTATCGCTCGTCGAAATCTATCAGCCGTTGGAGTTGAATTTAGAGCGGACGCGTATCTGTTTTGGACTTAATAAGTCTGTTTCATTCGATCGTATCCTAAACAAACCATTTGAATAATTGTTAATTGAACCGTAGTAGGACGCGTTACTCTAGAATTGCTCTAGAATAGCTATCGTAGAAGACACAAAGCGGTCTCAATTTATTGGCGAATTCATTACGAAACGCGCATACAATGACGACGACCCACGAGAACGAACAGATTGCGTTTACTCGTAAACAGAGGAAATTTAATCGACGATTAAATATCACAGACGAATTTAATCGATCAATGTGGAACGAGTCGTGGAGATATCGTTGAGAAATAGTCATCTCCCTTTGGTCCTTATGCCGATTTCATCAATTTCATCAATTACGTATTAAAAATTCCCGTGCTAATGAAAAGTTGATACCTCGGCGGATCGAGTTGAAATCTTGTTCCGATATGTGCATATAATTGCTTCTGTTCGTACGAAGCGACGAGAATAATGCTTTAATTATTCGCGATCGTATAATCGGTCGCGTGGATATCGAAAGATTTTCGATAAATCAATGTGTACTACTCGAGTAATAAAATTGATGATAAGACCTTCCGGATTATCATAATTCGTCGAAAATAACTCGTACGTTTCGACGTTTGAAATGTATTCGTGATAATCCCTTGTTTGAAATGCTTTTGCCAGTGGAGAATGGAGAAAAGAACGGCGTGGATACCAGCAAATAATTCATATAACACGGAGGAGAGCCAGCCAGTCTCTAAACGGATTTGAAGCTCTCAAATGCAAGCTCGCTGTTCGAGTTTAATTCGCGGTAAATCCACACTGTTCGAGCGTATTCGATGGGGAGGAAAGAAAGAGCATCGAAGAAATTTCAGAGAAAGGAATTCGAGAGAAAGGAATAGCGAGAAGCGCGCATCGAAGACAAACGGAAGTCTGATTAACATTTCAAAACCATGCGCACGACTTCCGCGTCGCAGTCTCAAGACGGTCGAAACCTTCGACGCTCGAGTAGGAAAGATATCGTACTTCGCGTAAATTCAAAGCGATAGAACGGTACGCAAGAGCCACACGGCGACCAAACGACCTCTTCGAGCAGTCAGACGACGAGGAGGAAGAAACTACGTGGAAACGTCGACTCCCTGGGTATCTCCTCCCTCTCTACGCTCTCTCTTTTATCATAACGTAAGGTCCTGAGCCCGCCTAAAAGCCTATCAGACGTAATATAAAGGAAGTGCAATAGCTGTATATACATATATAAATATGTATATCAGTGTTCTATCTTTCAGTGTTTCTTTTAACGTTGACTCAAGATTAACATGTCTAATTCCAGGTTTATCGCCTAGGGGAATTTATTTCTTTTCGAAATTAAGCTTAGCATTCATTTGCCATACGTTGTAGCACACGTACATACGTACATTCTAGGTAGTTAGCATACGTTATAAATATTGACTAGGTATTTTACTTCCTATTGGAACTTTTCGATCCCGAGCGGCGTTTACCGCGGTTCTAAATTACCCCTAATCTAATTCTTTTCTTCATTGACTTCTGTTACTATGGCTGCCATTTGAAGTTGCTAACTGTTAGCCTCGGCACCAGCCTAGAGATAATTTGCTGTTTCGAAATAGATCATGTAGACATACTATGACGTGAGTTGATACTTATCAGCCTTCGCAGTGGTAAATTCGCCGATTTGTACCTCTGTCTGGAGAAATTTCAGGAACACATTAATAACGTTAATCGCATTTTTTTACGCAAGGGCATTATTGATGTCTTCTTTGATCGCGCGTATTGTCAAGAGAGATGCTTGGCAATGTCGTAGCGCCACTGCGACTATCGGAAATCCCTGAAACTGATAAAAGTCCGACGGTGGACAAACGCAATAGCTAGAATAAAAATGGTCACGGTAAACGATCGGCTAAATTCCGAGGACGGGATTCTCATTGGAACGCGATTTGCCGTTTTTTTCTCACTCCGACCAGCGGGCTAGCCGTGCTTTTATCGAGACGGGTGGTAAAATTACTTTCGTGATCGAACAGCGGTAACGGGAAAATTCCAAAAAACGGCTATACGCAATCCAAACTCGATATCCAATCGGTCGAAATGAATTCACCGAATTTTCCATAGTCTGATCGTATTTTAACGATCGATGAATGCGCAGATAATAAAATAAGTAAAATACGAGTGTTACTGGTAAAGTTTTCTCGCTAAATTTGCATGAGCTTTTTCAGTATCTTTTTCGTCGAATATTACGATCACCGCGTGTGTGTCATGCGTGCGTACTCGAGGACATCATTCATTTATTCATTGTTCCTTTATTTCCGATGCAGAATCGTCCTTCGAAATAATTTCATCCCGACGCGTGACCTACATGCGATTCATTCACGGCGAGAACCTATCGTTCCTCCGGAATCAAATCTTGCGTTGTCGCGCTTTCCAGTACGTCATTGTGTCCAAGGAACGCCGCGGGCATCCAAATTATCCAGGGAAACGAAGTGGCGCGTCGAAGAATCTGGAACGTAATCGGAACGCAAAAAGGAATCTCGCAAAAATCCGTCTCACTCCCAGATTGCTCTCGCTAATTTCACTCGAAAGCGCCAAATCGTTCTCGAAATTATTATAAGTAATCGCGTGCCTCTTCCTATCGCTATATCTTCGCAAACTTTCGAAAAAGACGCGATTCGAATTCGCAACGGCGAATTATTCGACGGCGTCGCCTTTTTCGCCGGGAATTTATTTGTCGACGATTAATCGCGCGGAGGTGACCCTTCATTATAGTTAGCCCGGAAACTCCGAACAATGGTGCCTTCCACAAGCCGCTTTTTGCGGTGATTTACCACAGCCAGGTCAGCAGCCGTGGAAGGGAGAGCCAAGTCGTTCGTTAGGACAGCAGGAGGAAACTATTTCGGTCGGCATCGTTGTTTTCGACCGAGGCATTTCCAATGCCGAATAAAGTGGAACTCTAACAACGTGTAGGAGGCTAGCAACAAGTACGACGAGAAATTGTCCGTGTGAAATTGCAAACGAGGACATACGCAAAGTGCGTTTTTGTCGATGTTAAACGATCAGGCAAAGAAAAGAGGCCATTTGGGAAAAAAGAGGGCAAAAATTTGTAAGGGGAGAAGTAAAGTAAGATCCTAGCAGTAATGGAAGGGAGAGGCAAGTCTTACTTTGGGATAATAAGAGGAAACTATTTCGGTCGGCATCGTTGTTTCCGACCGCGGGATTTGCAATATCGAATGAAGTGAAACGCTGCTAAGTACAAGGAACTGTTTGCGTGGAAATATAAGCGTGCTGATACGCAAAGTGCGTTTTCGTCGTCGCTGGACGATCAGGTGAAGAAAAGACGCCGTCGAGAAAAAAAGAGAGAGAAGATCGTAATGTGAAAAGCAAAGTAAGATCCTGGAAGCGATGGAAGGGAGAGCCAAGTCTTACTTTGGGATGGTAGAAGGAAACTTTTTCGGTCGGCATCGTAGTTTCTGACCGCAACTTTTTCAATATCGAACAAAGTGAAACGCTAACAATAAACGAGGAACTGCCCATGTCGAAATACAGGCGAGGCAATAAGCAAAGCGCGTTTTGCGTATGAAAGACGCCATCTAGCAAAAAAGAGGGCGAAGACATAATAGTAACGTGGAAGCCGACGAAAGGTCCGAGCGCAGAAATTCAGCAATTTTCTCTTCGCGACGTATTTTCCGAGAGACCAAGCTGACGCGCGCGATATCGCGCGTTACTATACTTCACCGGTTTCATTTCGTCGTTTACGAATCGTACAAGCTGCTTCATCCGCTCTCACCAGCGATATTTTTGTCTAAATTCACTCGGAACGCGGCAAACGCGCTTATAGATCGAGAATCGCTCAAAGAACTTTTCGTTAGGGCAACGACGTCGATACGTCGTTCGCGTGGCGACAGGATTCACCCAGGAAGAAGAGAAGTCTTTGTAAGTGTCGATCGTTTCGCAGTTTTGCAGTCGACGTGGAATGAAAGCGGCTGTGGCGTGCGCGCGTCTCCCGATCGCGTTGAGTACGCGTTCGCTTTTGTTGCGCTTGCGATTTACGTTCGACGTTTCAACGGTGGAAATGAGAAAATTTCACCCGGAAGAAAGCAATTCGTACGTCGATACGCGCTAGCGCAGTGCTCGAAGAACGCGTGAAAGAAGCTTTACAAATGCTCCTACGGATTTATTTGACCTCGTAAGATTTTTATTAAATAATATACGAGACTGCGTTACACGATCTTCTCGTAAAATCACTCGTAAACGGATTTGAAAGGAGACTTCGTTCGAAGAAGCGAAGAACCGAGGTGGTCACTCTTGAGATAGTTCCTCGGAGCACTCTTTAACTTCCTCGAGCTCTTCCTCTACCCTAGAGTCAGTTTCCAAATTTGATTTGTCTCGTCGAGTCGATGCTATTCCTCCTCCGATGCTTTTTCGAGCCTTTTAAAACGTTCGTCTAGGAAGACCATTCTCGACAGTCGTCACGGAAGTTCGTATTTCCGTCTTCGCGAGTTCGAAACGACGTTTCATGCAGACGCGTTGCTTTTCGAAGCGGCCTCAAATTGTTGGAATAAAAAGTATGAAACTAGACAAGGAATTCATCGCTTTCGAACGAAATTACATTTTATTTGGAATAAGACTATTGTGCGCAGAACTATTAGAGTGCTCGGAAAGTAATTTCGTTTTGATTTTATGAGTCGAAAGTCGTTATAAATATTATCGAGAGACTATAAGAAAATCGTCTTTCATTTTCATAAAAAAAAAA
>JAITYT010000488.1:220936-235973 GCA_025433975.1 Liostenogaster flavolineata
TCACGTGGATCGACGACCATCATCGATGTGTGTAATAGCGTAGAATTAGCCGCTTCGCTTCGTAGATTAGATTTGATCTGCATATTATCACGTATATTTATCGATTATTCCATTTTTCTTACTAGCTATTTTTTTTTCTTTTTTTTTTTTCTTCTTCCTTTCTTACCACCGTCTTACGCACCAAGGTCATGTCGTACCTTCGTACGTAAATCGTTCTCCACGTCAGCGGAATTCATTTGTCACGCGGTTCGACGTGCTCGATGATGGCATGGCATGCTAGTTTTTACGACGACGAAGGAATTCACGTTAGGCGATTAATGTCCACGAGGACATTATCGAAGTCCTAGAGAGTCGCGGGCTGGCAGTCGTTCGACAGTGACAAGGACGCCGACTTTGAGCGACGATTTCGATAGTGACAAGGACGGAGAGATAAAGAGCGAGCGCTCGAGGAAGATAGAGAGGGAGGGTCGAGCATGATCGGATAAACTCTGTGTGTAGGTGACTCGAGCCAGGCTTCTTTGCCGCGGTCGTTCTCACGTGTCCTTCGTATTTTCGCGTAGGTTCATCGATGCCGTGGAGGTCGCCAGGCCGAGAGACATGACCAGGAACCACGTGGTGACGACGGAATATTCCGAGAGATTCCTACCGACGGAAATTTACAGGTAAGAGCAACTTGGTGACTTTGGGGAATAATTTCGGACTTCCGAATTCCGATGCATCGAAGTACGGTAGTACGAACTTTTTGAGATACGAGCCGTCAATAGGGTCCAGTTTTTGCCTTGAGTCACGAGTCAAAATTTGATGTACGAGTCAGTCTCGGTGACGTCACAGCCAGTTGGCATAGCGAGCCACCGCCTCAGATTTGCCAACATTTGTCAGTATCTGTTTATTTCTTTACATTATATTTTATTAGGTTTTATTTTCTTTGCATACGATACTTGTTTATTATAAATATTTATCAAAAAAATCGGGATGATTTTTTGAAGGCTAGCACGAATTAATCATATTTCAATTAATTTCAAAGGGAAAAATTGATTTGAGGTACGAGAATTTTGACTCACGAGCTCGGTCGCGGAATGAATTAAACTCGTATTTCAAGGTACCCCTGTAGTACGAACTGATGTCGAGAACTAGACTTTTCATTGCTCGCATAGTCAAGGACGAACCTGAATTTCGCAGGATTCCGGACGACAACACGGTGCCAACGGTGATCGCGGAAATGGAGACAGTTCTGTGATCGTAGAGATTAGGCCGTGATTGCCCACTTGCATCGACGCTAGATGCATCAGCAACGACGACGGGAACGAGAGCAACAGCAACGTCAAGCAGAGAAACGACGACAGATGCGGAAATCGACGTCGAACCCAACGAAAAATCCTGGTGAATCGACGCGTGGTCGTCCGTATCGTCGTTTTAATAAACGAAGAAGAAGAAGAAGAAAAAAAAGAAAATGGTCTTCCTGTTCCAAGGAGCGGCGTCTCGCCGAGACGCGTCCTTGGGATCCTTCGAAGTGACGAAAAATCAACGTAGGAACGAACCACGGTGATCGTTCCTTGGGCGATCGGCTGCGAGAATTCGTTCGCTTTTCTCCTTTCTTTCCGCTCGGAGGAGAGAGAGACGAGAGACGAGAAAAACGATTCGCAGCCAAAATAGCGTTCGTTCGTGGCTCGTCTTCGTCCGAACCGTGACAGATCCAGATTCGATGTTTTTCGCGACATTGCGTTACGATTGAGAGTGTGTGTGTGTGTGTGTGTGTGTGAGAGACAGAGAGAGTCTGTGTGTGTGTGTGTAATGTATCATAGGCAATCGTTGGGTCCTGAGGGACCCAGGAAAAGCCTAGATCTAATCAGTCTGTCTAGAAGACATTGGAAGTCCTCGAACGTTGAGAAGGAAAGCCTCACCGTAGCGCACTCTAGCGTCAAACTCGAAATCCACGTTCTTAAGAATTTTTCCAACGCGTAGTTTTTTCTAATATCAAAAAAAGGAAACATACCGAGAAGAAGGAGACGAGAGAAACGATTCGCAGCCAAAGTAGCGTTCGTTCGTCGCTCGTCTTCGTCCAAACCATGAAAAATTGATTCGACGTTTTTTGCGAAATTGTTTTACCAGTGTAAGAGGAAGTTTAATGCATCCCAAGCAATTTTGTCCGGTCTGGAGAAAATTCAGATCTTATCAGTCTGTCTAGGAGATATCGGAACTCCTCGGACGTTAAGAAGGAAAGCCTCACAGTAGCGCACTCTAGCGTCAAACTCGAAATCGACGTTCTTAAGAATTTTTCCAACGCGTAGTCTTTTCTAATAACAAAAAATAGAACACATACCGAGAAGAAGGAGACGAGAGAAACGATTCGCAGCCAAAGCAGCGTTCGTTCGTGGCTCGTCTTCTTGAAAACCACGAGAAATAGATTCGACGTTTTTAGCGACATTGTTTCACGAGTGAAAGAGGAAGTTCGATGCATCCTTAGCAATTTGTCGTCGGGTCTGGGTCTTACCAGCCTTTCTAGGAGACACCGACAAATCCAATAGAAGAAAAGCCACGTCGTAAAGCACTTCGGTGTCAGACGCGGAATCGGCGTTCGTAAGAATTTTTCCAACGTAGCTTTTTCTAATAACAAAAAAGGAAACATATGGAGAACAACGTCGTCTTTTTCGACTGACCGACGAAGCTGATCTATTCTCTTCCCTATTTCCTCCTATTTTTCGCCTGACACACCAGAGAATATCCCTCCGATGTTCGAAACGTGCCTAAAAATCAACGAATCAGCCGGAGGCTTCGATCGGTCGGTCGGCATTGCAGTTCGAATCGATTCGTTCTCCCGCGTTGGTATCTCGACTCTCGTACCGTCGTGTGATATCGCAAGGGCGATTTCATCGGCGACGGGCAAGGCCAAACTCGATCTCGTTCGATAAATCGCTCTGACCAAAAGAACTCTGCTTTACCTCGTCGGTCGTTGGTCGTTGACCTCCAGAAGAGCTAGGTAGAGACGTCAAACGGTGGAAACGAGAAGGGGCTTACCTTCTTAACGTCGTCAAAATTCGTCGGCAATTTGATCGAACACGATGGAAGGAGGACGAAATCCTAAGCCGTGGAAGGAAATGCATTCTAAACGCGGAAGAAAGCGTCCTTCGCGCGAATACCGTCGGATACGCGACACCCAGGAGAGAGAAAATCGCTCGAAACGTCGGTTATTGTTATTGTACATTCATCGATATACATATATACACTCACACGTCTATAGGATATATACGGATACACGCATACACGTATACCCAGTCACACCCCACGCGTATTATAAGCTAAGCCACGTTGACTAAAACCGATCGTGGACAACCATGAGATATTCTAAAGAAAAGTAACCTACTTAAAAGCCGAGGACGTAACGCGCATGACAGAACGTTAAGTGTAGTAGATTAGCGAGGGGAGATGAACTATGTTAATAATATGTTTAAAATACGACGAATCGAGGAGTGTCGGGTGCGATTCGATCCTACAGGACCTTGGATGGACGTACGTACCTAGACGAGACACGAGAGCGATGACGAACGTAAGGGAGAGTACGGATCAGGGCGAGGCGATCGGTAGAGATGAATATTTTCTAAACGAGTAACGGTGCCTGCTGAGACAGCGATTTCGAAATATAATTTTTTCAAAAAAAGGAAATAGACAAAAAAGACGCCGAGCGAGGGGGCCAACGGTGACTGACGCGCGTCGATGCAGACGACGGTGACGTGAGTGGCGAACCCTCGCGCATCCGACACTCCTCCATTCGAAAGGGCCAAGACCTCTCCAGTCCCTTCGAGCATGGCGATTCGAAGCGTTCGTACAACGCGACAGCCTCTTCGTCTGTTCAACGTTTAGAGAATCGTAGCGACTCCGAGGTTGGAGTCTTTGTCGCTGTGTGTAGATAAAACGCCCTTCGTATCTCGAGCATCGCCAAGCGCGGAACGAACGGAAGGATGCTCCGATTAGCGTCCTTCCAATTCCGGTACCTCGACGCGTTCACCTCGATACTGCGCCTTCTTGGGTGCGTTCGTTCTTTCGTCGTGGAATTTGTGAGTTTCTTCGCGTGTGTTTCCTCAGGATGGCGCGATCCTGAACTCTCGTCGTTGCTCCGAGGAAATTCCTGCGCGCACGGAGGCATCGTCGCTTCCGCGCGTCTTCGAGGAATTCGCGAGGTCGATCGGCGGATGCTACGATGCTTCTAAAGGCGCGAAGTTTGTTCGTCGAGGACAATCGAAACGGCATCGAGGTACCCATTTCGATAGCTCAGAGTGAAACGACGGCGTTCGTCGGTATCTCGCACCTTCCATCCGTCTTGGAATCGGTCAGTTCTGCTTTGGTCAACGCGGCAAGTTCCTAATTTGGTTGAGAAGTAAGCTACTGATTTTTTTCCCCTCGAGTACCTGATTTCCTAGGATTGAAAAGACTTTCAAAGGAGAAATTTTAATAGATATATGATAGAAATTGTAACGACAACGATCCATTGTCAGTGTCGGATGGAAGGTTGAAACGGTATCGAGCTATTAACTTCAATATTTCAGAGTGAAACGTCTGTATTCATCGATGTTTCCATTCGTCTAAGTATTGGTCACTCCTGATTCTGTCGCGTGGCAAGCTTCTGATTTCTTTCCTCAGGTACCTGATTTTCTAGGACAGAAAGTTCACGAGAGATTAGTATCACTGCGCCACATACCACTGTCAGTGTCGAATGGACGGCCGAAATGCTATCGAGTTACTAATCTCGATATTTCAGAGTGAAACAAAGATGTTCGTCGATCTCGCGCACCTTCCATCCTTTGTAGGAATCGGTCGGTTCTGATTTTGTCGCGCGGCAAGCTTCTGATTTTTTCCCTCGTATACCTGATTTTCTAGGATCGAAAGTCCACGAGAAATTGGTATCGCCGCGCCACATACCATTGTCAGTATCGAATGGAAGGTCGAATCAGTATCGAGCTACTAATTTCGATATTTTATGGTGAAGCAACGTCGTTCGTCGATCTCGCGCACCTTCCATCCTTTGTAGAAATCGGTCGGTACTAATTTTGTCCTTCGGCAAGTTCCTAATTTTGTCGCGCAGTAAACTCCTGATTTCTCTCCTCGTATACCTGATTTTCTAGGATCGAAAGTCCACGAGAAATTGGTCTCGCCGCGCCACATACCATTGTCAGTGTCGAATGGAAGGTCGAATCAGTATCGAGCTACTTATTTCGATATTTTAGAGTGAAGCGACGTCGTTCGTCGATCTCGCGCATCTTCCATCCTTCGTAGAAATCAGCCAGTTTTGACTTCGTCGCGCGGCAAGCTCCTGATTTCCTTCCTCGAGTACCTGATTTCCTGCGATCGAAAGTTCACGAGAAATTCGTGGATACCGAAACGAATCGAGAAAAGTTATGATCGCCGCGCAGCGGTCCATTGCCAGTATCGGATGGAAGGTCGATACGCGAACTCAACTATCGACAAAGTTAGAAGGATAACGTCGGAGGATACGTTGTTACTGTTGTTGTTAAAGATAAAAGAAGTGTTACGTTGTTAAGTCGAGAACGAGGTATTTATCGCGCGATTAGTCGTGTCGAATTGCGCGCGCTCGAGCACGCCGTTTCTCTTTAAGCAAAAAAAAAGAGGAAGTGGCCAAGAGCCCAGTGTAATTATTTATTAATAGAAGTTAACAGCACCGTACACGTGTGTATACGTACGTGTGTCGATCGTGTGGAGCTACGTCGAAGAAAGGTGCGCTCAATCTTCGTCACGAACGCGAAGTTCTTCTTCGTTCCCTTCGTTGGCGCATTCGCGATCGATTAGATGCGATTCGATCGTCGTCCGTACGATCGAGACGACTTCCACGACTCGCTCGAGTGTAATCGCGTATGGGTGCAACGTATAAACAAGAATCTTTTATTGGATCTTTATCGCATTACGAGGAATTAGAAATCGCCCAAGCCAAAAGAAAAAACTAATCAGGTTATGTTATCGATGAGTTATTCAAAATTATGCGAATTTTTCCTGCGTTCCACGCGTATGGGTGCAACGTTTAAGAAAGAAATATTCCTTTTCTGAAATAAAACGCAACGTTTTTTCCTTTTTATCGGGTTTTTATGGCAATACGAGGAATTATAAATCACCAAAGATAGAAAAACCGAATTAATCCGAGTAAGTTATCGAAGAGTTATTCAAAATAGTATGGTAGCAACGTTTAAACAAGAAACTTTCGTTTCTTGAAATAAAACGAGGCGTTCTTTTCTTTCTCTTGTTTCTTTTTTTTTTATCGCGGAACGAAGAATTATAAATCACCCAAGCACCGCGATGAAGAGTTAAGGTTTCGCCGTACGAATTCTACGCGCTTTTCGAACGCGATTGTACGAACTCGATCGAGAGTAACGAAAGTCCACGTCCTGACGTCACGACGAAAATTTGTCCCTTGAGCGCTCGGAGGGGATCTCGTGCACACATTTCTCTGCTTGATTACCTTGAAAATATCGGTGCAAGCAGCGCTCACCTCTCGAAAAACACGTCGCTTCGAGCGTCGACGAGTGTTCCACGCATATCGCGTATACGTTAACTTCAACTTTATTAATTTTATACGTGAACATTGCGATTCGACGTATTGTGTGTGTATGTAATTGTGTGTGTGAGTGTGCGTGAAACGCAGAAGCGTGGCCCACGGTCGTTTTCGTTGCGACGAGCAAAGCCTTGCGCCCGTCTCTAAAACGAGGCAACGTAATCGCGAGAGGAGGTCGTGTTTGCCGAGACGAATTCTCTCCTAAAAAAAAAATCGCACGTGAAAAATACGAATCGCGAAAATCGCAAAAATTGCACAAAAATGCGAGTTGTCTAAAACCTTAAGAATCAGTGCAATTGCAATTCGATCAAAATTCAAAAGAATCCGAATGTCGATAAACTTTTGACCTTGGGCTCGCGCGGCGTCGAACTTCGCGGCGGTAGTAAACGAATTGCTTTTAAAGCCGAGCGTAGGCGAATCAGCAGTGGAAAAAAGGTCGATGGAGCTCGGTGGTGCGTTCGATCGAAGCTGGCATGATCGTGCAACGACGTAATGAACGCCTAACGCAGCCGTTTTCCAACTAAGTAGTACGACTTTGATTTTAGACACTGCCTGATCTTACGTCGACGAACCGCGAGTTTCTGTCGGTACAATGGTCGATCTTGATTCCTGCGAAATCGCTCGTTCTCGTCCAGAGTATAAAGACGAATCCGAGGAGGAGACAAAACGTTGATCGATCGATCGTCCAACGACGTAACTTACGCCTAACTCAGTCATTTCTTAGCTAGTCGTACGACTTTGAGTTTTCATATTGCCCTATCTTACCGCGAGTTTCTGTCGGTACAATGGTCGATATTCACTCCTTCGAAATCGCGCGTTCTCGTTCAAATCATCGTTCTTTCATAATAATGAAATAATTTCTACTTCAATCCTGACTAGCATTGCTTCGTTCATTCTTATTTCTTTAATGAAAATTCTTTACTTATCAGATGGAATAATGGGAGGGCGATACTACGTCGACGAGCTATGAGTTTCCGTCGGTACAATAGTCGACCTTGACTCCTTCGAAATCGCGGGATCTCATTCAGATCGTGGTTCTTTCATAATAATGAAATAATTTGAACTTCAATCGCGACCATCATTGTTTCATTCATTGTTACTTCTTTATTGAAATTCTTTTATCTAACAGATGAAATAATGAGAGGCCGATACCACGTCGACGAACCGCGAATTTCTGCCGGTACAATGGTCGACCCTGACTCCTTCGAAATCGCGCGTTCTTCTCCACGTCCTAAAATTTACGCCACGCGACGGAACCGAATCCAAGCAGAAGGAGATAAACTTAGCTCGATCGATCGATCAGCGCGACCTCTCTTCCCCCTCCAACCCGCCACCGATCGAATTCTTCCACCATACGATCTCGATTTGCGTCGCGAGAGGCTGCGATGTCCGACGAATCATCGGAAACGCCAAAAATCATGCGCACACAAGACGAACTAGCGGCCTTAGTGGTTTTCTGCGTTGTACCGACGATCTTTGAAATTTCCGATATCCGTGATTATACGTCGATCGCGTATCAATCGTTCGCATTTGATAGATTGTAAATAGGTTGATCCATCGTCGCCGAGATCCTCGCGTTATTGTCACGATCTCGAGCTCCCATCCTTTCTTTCGCTTGTCCTTCATTTCCTTCTCTTCCTCGACCGACGGCTGGGACTCTTCCGTTCACGAGAGAAAACTTCCACGCGTTCACCCGTACGTATTTAACCGACTTGCATCGCGGCCCTAAAAAGCATCGCGCCGGGTTCGAATCGCCGCTCGCGGATGCAAATGGGTGAAACAGTGGCAGTTTCGTAGGAACGGACGACCGTCGATCTTCGATACGACATCGCAGGAGATTCGATACAACGAAACAATAATTTATACCACGCTCGTGTCGTTCCAAAGAACATCGATCGTCATCCTTTCCAATTAATCTTCGTCTCTTCGTTTTTAATGTCTAAATAAGAGCGCGAGCTCGGTAGAATCGAGACGAATGAAACATCCAGGGATTACGAAAGGGAACCTCGAATTCGAAAAAGAAGGAAAAATGATGTGGGAAGCGTTAAAATCGATTCGGTACAAAGTTAATGTATATACGCGATCCGAATGAGCGCGACGTCGAATTTTATCGGCTGCAATTCGGCGAAAAAGAACGAAATTAAACGTTCGATCGATCACGAGTACGCGATAGAACTTTCAACTTGTCTTCTCTTCGTAGTCTAGCATCGATAGGTAGGACAATAAATCATCCGCGTCGCTCTTTTACGAAACGATTCGCGATAGCGCTCGATCGGGTATCTCTGCGTCGTTCAAAGCAGCGGGATAACTCGTCGGAAAAATACGGCACGATCGAAACCGCGCGATTTTTCTTTCGAGGATTCTTCGCGTCGCGAGATACCTCAAAGTCGTAAATAGAAGCGCGGCGTCGCTCTTCGATCTTCCAAAGTTCTTCCAATCGTTCCTTTCTTCCCTTCCTCGAGCGCTTTACGATCTTTCGTTCGTCGAAAGTCGCGGTCGTCGCGGGACAACGCGTTCGTCAACGTTCAGGGACGTACCGATAAGGGAGACTCGCATGAGCTGGAAACGCTCGTCCAAAATTCTAAACTCGAATTACGTTCCCAAGGAGCGAGTCGGAAGAGTCGTGGCTTCGTTTCCTCGATAAATATCCCGAAACTCGCCCATCTCCCTGTTTCATCTCAATCCAAATTTCTTACTCGAAAGATTATCGATATCACCGCTATTAACACCATTACTACTATTTAATACTGCTATGAACTACTACTATTACTACTATTACTACTAGTAATAATAACGATAACGATATTAATATTAAAACATAATAATAATAATAATAATAAATGATAACGATAAAACGTCGTCCCGTATGGTAAAGGGTGTACCGACTTTGTGCCAACTAAAGATTGCTGTGACATCACAATTAGAGATATCGTATGAATATGTGTACCAAAGGTGTATAACTCGTGTGTGTCCTTGTACATGAAAGGGAGTTATCTTCCGTCCGACGACTTCTCAACCTCGGTTTTCGTCTCGATCGTCATCTAACAGTACGGAGACGAAGAGAAGAACGAATATTTGAGTCGAAATTAGAAAGGATTGCGACTACGTGTGGCTACGTGACGTCATTATCGTCCTCGATGTCGATCGCACTCGGTATCGTCGAGATTCGAGACGTCGAGACGTTTTTAACGACTCGCGATCGATCGATGGTCGAATCGACGGGAATGGAGTTCGCGATGAAGAGAGAGACCGAAGGGAAATCGGAAGGCGGAAGATGATCTTCGATCTCAAAAAGTTTATACTTCCATTAATCGATGTGTTTTCGCGGAACGTGCGAACGGTAAGGCTTATTAAGGAACATACATGGCACGTGATTATATGTTGTTTCAAATAAAACATTGTTGTTTTGTACGATGGTCGTTTGCAGTTTCAGCGTGACCCTAGGCGCACAGTGGATGGCCGTCGTTTTACGGAGGACAAATGAAAAATGGAATTGGAAAAATGATCGGCGTGCTTCTGCTTATCAGAGTCGTGAATGTCACCGAGAATCAATCGATAGATCCGTGATAAGTCTGGCGTTGATCTTTGGTCTTACAATTTGACCCATTCGCGTCCTTTTTCTAGGACTTAAATCAACCCTAGACACCATCGACTTTTAAGGTATTTCGTCAGGAAATTTCGTGCGAAATAAGACGTTTATTAAGGTATTTTTAGGCCGATTTTGATCAAATCTAGAATCAGTTTTTTCACCTAAATCTAACTGGCCAAAAAGAGCAAATATAATCCGCCAGATAGCAGCAGGATCGACCGACAAGCAACACTATGCTCCGCTTGCGCTGATCGAGGTCAGATCTTACGGATACGAATGGGTTAAGTTTCAATAGCGCGTACCGTGAACGGCAAGGTCGCTTCGATGGTTTGGCAGAGCGAAAGTTGTGCGAAAGATGACGACCCCGTTCATCCAAGAGGAATGACGCGATGATCCACTGTGCGTGTCCGCAATTTTAATTCCCTCCATGATAGATTTTAGAAGGTGAGTGGATTGATCGGTCGCCAACAGGCTGACAGGAATACGAAATCGAGAAACGGGAATACGTACGGTCGAAATGAAGTACCATCCTCCTCGATGTGGAACAAGGTAAAATATCGCGCCTGTAATCGACACTTCGCTCGATACCCCGACGTCACGGATTTACGTGTAATTTTTTTCCGTTTTTACGCTCGTACGTCGATGCGATCGCGATACGTCGACGTCGCGACGTAAATTGTATGAGCGAAGAATCGCTCGAGAAATTCCATTCGTTTCTCCCTTTATCTTCGCGAATTTTTCAGCGTTGATTGCGAAAGGTGAGAACACGAACGCTTCCGTAGGAATTTCTTTTGCGAATATTATAGCGTTGCGATCGACGATATTGCTGTACCAAGAGCAATCCTAGGAAGGACGAAGTAATTTATGAAAAATTCCTTGCTCGAACCGTTGCGATTCGAACGATATTATACAGCAATTTAATGGCACGTTTCCTAAGATTCTTGATTCCGATGATTTCTTGAGAGAACGAACACGTGCGATCGCTCGTGCTCTATTTCCAATTTAAATTTTTTTTTCATTGATTCGAGGTTCAATGAAAGATGAAAATTCCTCGCGTATCGGGAAAGGCGGTCAGTGTGTCGTTTCTCCGCGTGAATACTGCCGAAGGAATTCAGCGTTTGTCGTAACAAGAGATATGTAATAACGTAAATAACGCAGCTGAAGCGATTCTCTTTTTACTCGCGTTTACGCAATCGCGAAATACGTTTTGTCCTAAGTCCTTCGGAAGCAACGCGAAATTCAACGAGCATGCGCGAAGCAAAAGGACGAAAATGTGCTTTGCACGATATTCCTTAAAAAGTGCGACAAACAATTTCTTTAGGAATTCAAGGAAAACAGCTACTTTTATGTACAAAGTGGACGATTTATTTACGAAATATTAATTACGACTTGATCAATCTATGATTTCGTATCGAAGATCGACTAAAATCGTACACGTCGTACGAAAGGAAGGCAATCGTCCGTCGTTATTCGACCTGAGAAAATTTACGACCAGCAAAGGCCAAACTCTGAATCGTCGACGGCAGTAGTCTTGCTTACTCCTCTTTTACGTTTTCATAAATTCGCGAAAACGATAAAATCGTTAATGCGCTTCGTGCCTTAGTTCGAGGCTGCGTTTCGATCCTTCGTCGAGTTCGTCGCTCGGATTGGTCAGTGCGCGATACCGCCGTGTACTTTTCGACGTTAATAAAATTGAATCCTTAGAAGTAAAAACCCTTTGAGGTCAAAGCGTGCCTCGCGGGCATCGCGACGCAAACGTCCTGGCGATCAAAGTATGCCCCCAGGTACGATAGCTCCCAGACATAATTAATTACTTTAATTCGTTCGTTTCTCCGCAGCTACGAATCGTAAATAGAAGAATGCGCGTTTCCTCCGTATTTGTCGTGGCTCGTCGCCTTCGTTCTATTTGCCTCGAAAATATTCGCGAAGGAGTTCTCGTAAAAGATACCTGCGGCATTTCTATCCACGAGTCGTTACGAGTTGGTCGAATTGGACGAGAGACGCGAGGAAGAGACGTCTCGACTGGACGAGAAACGTTACGAAGGCAGAAGCAACAATTTCTTCGATCAAACTTTACGCGAACCTATTCGAAGAATATGATTCTTCTCGCCGTGCCGACGTACTTCTGAAATACCTGCTTTTACTGCTCCTTACGAAACTCGCACTCCACTCGTAACGTTAAATTTATCGCGTCCTAAATAAAGTCACGAGACATTTTTGGCGCGTTTCTCCGGAACGTGGCCTCTCTCTCTCTCTCTCTCTCTCTCTCTCTCTCTCTCTCTATCTCGCAGGCTCTCTAGAATACTCGTTTGTTAAATATTCTTAAGCACCTTTCGGATGAAAGCGATCGAGATCCTCCGAGCTCGTAGAATCGTCTTCCTTCGTTGATTGCGCTCGTTGATAATCCTTCGTTCAACTCGCATTCCTAGTTAAGAATCAAAATCGCGATAGTTTGAAAGTTTTTTTCCGTAGCTGAACATTTTCTCGGAGGCATTCGGTAGTTTTCTTATTTCTCGTTGATTTTATTATTTTTATCTCTGCTTCGTCGCCTCTCCTACTGCTTGCTCTTCATCCCTTTGTGCCCCTTTCACTCTTTCTCTCTTTCTATTTCTTTCTTTCTTGCCGGGGACGAGCTCTTGTCTCCGTGGTACGGGGAAAAATCGGCGGGACCACTAATTGGTTCTGTCAATCCGAGGAAAAGCTGAAAGTAGCAGGGGTAGGCGAAACGACGAAACGTGAATCACGTCGACCGGAAAAATTCGTTACGCGAATGTTACGCGGCTGTTAGCTCACCAACCAACCAACCAACCAACCAACCAGCCAACAAATCGACCAACCAAACAACGAGTAAACCAAGCGACCAGCCAACCAAGAAACCAACTATCTTGTCAACCCCTGCTATTCTGATTTTAACTCTTTTTTTCTGTCCCATCTATCTTTTATTATCGATATAAATGCATCCAAACGTTGAGTGCGTTCGTTTTCTCTTTGAGCTCGTCAAGCAGTGCCTGCGAGACGACGGAACAGGAAAGACGAACGTAGCAACGAATTGAATTATTTACTTCCTTTCGCTTGTTTTCTTCCCTCTCTTCTCTCTCTCTCTCTCTCTCTCTCTCTCTCTCTCTTCTCTTCTTTTCCACTTTTTTTTCATAGTTCTATTTTTTCATTCTCGTTTCATTCTGCTCTTTCCTTTTTAATCACTTCTTTTGTCGTCGGAGGATCGAAAGCGATTAGGTTAAGGGGGATGAATTAATGGAAACATCGTAGGAACGATTGTCTCTGCCATTTGCTTGCTTTCTTGTTAATCATTTCATTTCTCATCGAAGGATCCAAGATGATTGAATTAACAACGAAGAATCAAACTAATCATTCTAGGAGCGATTGTATCTTCCTTCGCGTCAGGTGCTCCACCGAAACGCGTTCTGACTGTCGGCCCCAACGACGACTTCGACTACTTACGTGCGAACTTCGTTCGAGGCTCTTCTCTCGTGCGACTTCGATAGGATCCTAGGGAAATTGCAAACGGATTCTAGGGTCGAATTTATTTCCAATCATTCTTATCGATAAAATAGACGTTAATATTTATACCATGTTTAACGAATATCATACAAGATTTCGATGCGTCCAAGACTCGTAAATGGAAACTTATCGACGGATTGACGCGCGTTCGATCGCAGCCGACATTTTCTTTTCGAACAAAAAATATAATAGATGCGTATCCGTCAACGCTTCGAAGACGAAATCGTTGGCGCGCGAAGGCCGCAACGATCTTTCGAGAAGCTCGTCGTAAAAGCGAAGGTGGCACGAATCCACCGAAATGTCCAAGGAGAACGAAGCGGTGGAAATGACAATTCCGTGGCATTCGGGGTTTCTTCGCTCGCGTACTTCCCTTTCTCAATTATATATCTCGCGTCCATTATTCAAATTGCGCTCGTTTGCCGCTCCACCGTTGCGATGTAAACAGGGCAAAGAGTCTTTCGGAGAAGTCAACGACGAGAAGAAAGAAGGGCGATGAGAAAGACGGCGAGAGGAAAAAGAAAGGTAAAAACGTCGAGAGCGTTCGAACGATCTACGTACAGCGCGTCGATCCTGCATCGCGACTTACTGCTGGTTCCTATCCTAGGTTTATTTGGCGCGTGGAATAGTCACGGTTCGACGGAGCTCTTTTATGAAAAGGTAGGCGAACGAACCGAACTTAAATATCTAAATGACGAGGGCGCGACGCAAGGGGCTCGATCGCGCTCTTTCGGACTCGTTACGTCGCGAGCAAGCGCTCGGTCCCAGATGCCAAACGAAGGTGAGATTAAATATATTTTCTCTTGCATATGTCGTGAGTTCAACGTGAAGTAAAAACGCAAAGAAATTCATTCGTCTTTAGTTTAACGTGTAGGAAAAACGTAGGACTTACATTCGTCTCTTACACATATGTCCTAAGTTTAAAGTGTGAAAAAGACGCAGAGAACATAAATGTTCTCACATATATGTCGTCAGTTTAACGTGTAGAAAAGACGCAGGACATACATATGTCTCTCACACACATGTCGTGAGTTCAACGTGTAATAAAAACGCAGAGAAAATCATATGTTTGGAGTTTAACGTGTAGGAAAAACGCAAGACATACATTCGTCTCTTACACATATGTCGTGAATTTAAAGTGTGAAAAAGACGCAGTGACATAAAATGTTTTCACACATACGTCGTTAGTTGAAGGTGTAGAAAAGACGCAGAACATACACGTGTCTCTCACACACGTGTCGCGAGTTTAAAGCGTGAAAAAGATGCAGAGACATAAATGTTCTCACACATATATCGCGAGTTTAACGTATGGCAAAGACGCAGAGGTTGAGGGAGAACCGAGCGCTCGTCTGGACGAAATCTCGATACCGGTATCG
>JAITYT010000488.1:239764-263938 GCA_025433975.1 Liostenogaster flavolineata
CCACGGAGCTCGTGGAACTCGTGGAACTCTCGGAACTCTACGAGATGCTTTCATCGTTAGGAAAGACGTAAGAAGATTGCGTTCGAAGGAATTCAGGAGGAAGATATCTCGAACGAAAGAGAGAGCCGTTTTTTCTCGACAATTTCACGGCGCTCGGGTTTGATTATAACCGTTCCATATTCGGGGCACTCGGATTGCGCTCGAACTGAAACTCTGGCGCATCCACCCCATCGTCGTATGCATAATTAAATCGTTCCTCGCGGTCGATAGCCTCGGTTATCTCCTCGTTTAACCCTTCGAGTGCCGTGGACGCATATACGCGCGCAGTGAAAGTTATCCGCGTGGACTTAGGACCCGTAGATGCGTTTCTCACTTTTCTCGAGCTTCCTCGCACGCGAGAGATTCTTGTATCCGTGTACGAAGACGATACGCGCGCATTCCTTCGCAACGACGATAAATCAAGAAACGAAAGACCGTTTATCTTCCGCCTGCTTCGCGGAGAGAGTCGTCATTTTTATTGCACCGCGTATTTCATCGTCCAGCTGTGTATAGCAAAGTCACCAGTGATTGGCATCGGATCGGTAGTTGACTCGTAGCAGTCTCTATAGAAAATCGTGAAGAATGAGCTTAGCTTGGACACGTGGCGAACGAATTGAGGATTTTTTTGGGCTTGGATCGATTGTTAGATGACTGTCAAAGTCATTTATTTCTTTTTTTATATAGCAATAAAATTCTTATATAAAAATTCTTTCCGAACCACCTAATCGTAATTACGTGCCAACGGTGATGAAGGTGAAGACGATAAAGAAGTTAAACGAATCGAATACGTAAATAGAAGAAGAACAGATCGTGCCCACTTATCCATATCGTTGTACGGTCAACTTTGGAAAAATCTTTTTTGTTGAAACGTGACTCTGGCAATGGACAGTACGACTATAAACGAGGTTAAGCCAGAAACAAAAGCATAACGAAAATAGCGAGACAAACGTTCACGTGTAAAGATAATCCGACATTTCATTCGGATCAACGTAATAAGAAAACAATTTCCCTCATATTCGCGCAAACCCTGCTTCTCTCGTTTTCATATTTATATTTAAAAGTTCGATCACTGATGCCTTTACTAAGTAACCTAAGTTCTCATTATTATTGAAAATTATTGCCCACGATGTGAGAGAAGATCGCGTGTACACCAGGCGCTGATTGCTTCCACCTGGATAATCCACCACTCGAAACGTCAAAGAACACTCTCTTCGGCTTGATAAGTACGATTAAAAAGAAGAAGAAAAGTCTTCTATCTAATCGAGTCTAACGCGACTCGCGTAAATCCGCGTTTGTGGCGAAAAATCGCGGTACAACGAAAAACAAGTCGAGAAAGAAGAAGAGAGGAAAGGTAAAGCCAAGAGAAGAAGTAATTCAAGGATCGTTAGACGCCGTCTTCGTCGTAAAAAAGAAGATCATGAGAGAGAGAGAGAGAGAAAGGACGCGAGAAGCTCGAGCCGCAAAGATCGCCTTAACGTCGACGAGAGTCGTGTCACTAAAAATCGTTGAAGACGCACGCGTCTAGACGAATTACGCGATAAGCAGAATTTACTCGCGCGAATTCTGACAGCGTTGAAATTAACGCGACAATGAGGAAGAATCGCCCGCTCTCGTTGCGTGCATCCGTAAACACGGCGTCCGTCCGTCCGGACGCCTTACATGGCAACGAGCCACGCACCAGTTAATCTTAATAAAATCATCCAGTCACGACGGACCAAGAGCCATTTATATTAATTAATTACATCGTTTGCAACGACGCTCGGAAGCCCGTCGTTCCACGGCTCCGAGGCTTCCTCTTCGTCCTTGTCGTCCTCGTCCTCGTCCTTGCCGTCTTACATTATCAATCAGGATCGAATTCGCCCTAGCGACTTGGCCTTCCAGAGCTTTCGATAACAATAACGACGACGCAACTCAGAGATGATGCGAATCATCCTGAAGGGCGCGAATATTGGATCGAACTTCGAAGGAAGCAGAGACTCTTCTCTCCACTCGGAATCGCTTCTAAGAAAATTTCTTTCGGCCGAACCGAGGAATTTTTGGAAAAGTATCGAAGAATTTTGCGGGGAAAAGCCGTTCGTTGCGTACAAAGGGAAACGCGTTTGCAGGCTCTTGGAAGGATTCCATTGAATGATAAAGCGTGCTCACTTCCGTGCGCACGCACATACGAACGCACACCACGATAAATCTCGCCATTACCCGCTTGCGAATCGTCCCGAAGACGCGAATATTGAATCGAGCCTCGAAGGAAGCAATGACTCTTCTCTCGACTTGCAATCGCTAAGAAAATTTCTTTCGGCCAGATCGAGGAATTTTTTTGCCCGAGTGCGTCGATTGTGATTTTTGGAAAACTATCGAAGGATTTTGCGGAAGATTTCTCGTTCGTTCTGTACAGAAGGAAACGCGTTCGCGCCGGTGGTTCTTGGAAGGATTCCGTGGAAAGACAAAGCGTGCTCTCGCGCGTACACGTACACACGGACGCACACCACGATAAATCTCGCGGTTACCCGCTCGAGAATCGAGAGAGCAGCGTGCCTCGAGTTTCCTGGGTGAAAGAAGGATCGAGAGGAAGATTCCTATTCCGTAAGAATCCCTTGCGCAATTTCCGGGCATCTTTGATGAAATCGCTGGAAGACCGTGTAAGTCGAACACACGCCACGCCGGATTTCGACATCGATCCGTTTTAATAAGGTCGATCCAGTTGCTAAAGAACAGTTGCTCAGCGGATGGAGAACAAGATGGAGTTTCGCTCCGTAGGTTTCTCCTTCGAAGGAAGCACCAAACGAGCACTAACTCGTAATCGATCTCTCGAAATCAAACTCGATGATTTTCCACGAGATTACGCGACTCGACGTAAAATTCGTTTCTTAAACCTCGAGTCGTTGCGCGTTGCGATTTCAATCTTTACCTAAAATCGATTTCCTGGGCTGTTGTAAATCTTCGTCGCATTTTGACGAACCGGATATCGAATTATTTTATAAATAAGAATACCGAATATCGAAGCGGAAGAATTTGTAAATGTTTCCGCGTGTTAACGATTTCGTTCCATCGCGTATTTTCCTTTACCAAAGGCAGAGACGCGATCTAACTCGGTCGATCTCGCTTGTTTCTACTTTACAGGTGGCTTGGTGATGCCAACGATAAGACAATAACCGTTGCCTTAACGAAACAAGCGTACATGCATCTACATAAATTTGTGTCAACTCGGGCGACAGCTGACAGACAGACGCGCCACAAAATACAATACAACGTTAAATAATCGCTTACCGTCTTTGAATCTGTCTTCCGAGGTTTTACGAATGCATAGAATTGCATTAAAGCATCTAATGCATTTCTATGCATTTCCAGAGCCTTTCTATGTATTCACGCATTTTTAGTTCGAGTCGAATGTCAAGTCGTTGCATTTAATTTAACGCAATAAGTCTATCTAAAGCATTATTACGTGATCCGGTTTCAATGACTTTCTCGCGTAATTTGCCGCACAAAAATTTGTTTACAAATTTATCTGCTTCGAAAACATACGATAACCTCGTGTAATCTAGCTTATGGATATAAATTGTACAAATACAATTTATAGAATAATTCGATGATAATACTTTAAGCGTCTTTAGGGAGAGAAGTTTGACTTTTGTTCGACATTGCCCATCGGCATTTCGATTCGCTTAGATACGTCGATCGCAAATTATCTCTTTGTTCTTCCATCTTTCCAGGTTGTCGGCAAGAAGGCCGTCGAAAATCGAGACCGACCTCAAGAAGCTCGAGAAAATGGTCGTGTTTCCATTCCCGATGTTCTTCCGGAAGGCTCGATCGAGCGAGAAAGACGACTGATCGATAAATTGTTTAAATCGTTTCTCCCCTCCTCGCCCCATCTTTCCTTCCTTTCTTATTTCGCTCCTTCCTCTTTGTCCATTGAGTCGAGAAAGCGTCTCTCGTTCGTCGCCGTTAATCGAGGGACCGCATCGTCGTTAGACGCGAGAAAAATCAATGGACGATAAACGGAGAAGCGGAAGCGGGCCGACGTAGCGTGAAGCGACGCAGGCTGCGCGTACTCCATTTACGCCCTCGTAAATAATTAAATAAAGTCGAGCTGCGAGCCAGCGGCGACTAGATAAATCAGAAGGGCCGATCGTGCGGAGCGATACCTTGAAGAAGATGCCCAGGTAATATCTCTTCTCGCCAAGCTTCAGCAGCGGCATCGTCCATCTCGAGGCGCTTAGACCGGCGCTCTGCTCGTCCACGCAATTGGGACAGTCGTCTGGAAATGAAAAACGAGCCGCGTTACGTGATAAAGTTTAAACCATTGCCGGCGATAAGCTCGAGCCGCTGGTCTCTCGAAGGACTCTCTGAGTCGTTCGAAGACTTCCGGGAAACTCTTTCGCATCGTTGACACCTTGCAGAACGATGGATCGATCGACGTCTCGTTACTCGTTAAATTTATCCTCCAATTTTCTTCGATTCTTTCGATTTAACGTCGATCGAGCCTCGCGTTATTTCGCGGTATATCGTAAACGGTAATTTCATTTTCAACCGGAATCGCAATTGTTTCTTGCAATTGGATTAACTTGTTCGTGCAACGGAGGAACTAATTTTTTATTTCCAATTTTTTTGATCTCCATCAGACTCTCTGTCTTTGTTCACTCATTCATCCATTCATTCGTTTATTCACTCGCCCATTGTCATCACATTTTGTTTGCTTAGTAGGTGCATCCTGTGCAACTTTGTCAGGGTTACTTTAAGAAATTTAACAATCCTCGACTGTCGAATTTTGATGGGAGTGGAGGAACGTCTAATAAAAAAAAACTGGTAGAAAGAGCCTCGGCGAACAGTAAGAAAACGAAAGCATAGAGAGAAAGCGATCTTCTAAAGGGAAAAGAGAGAGAGAGAGAGAGAGGAAAGCTAGGCATACGAAACGAACGTTGCGAGTGATAAATCGAAAGCTCCGATATACGCGGTCGTATCGAAGAGAGACACGTTGGTTTATTCATTAATCTCCTATGATTCTGCCTCCTCTCCTCTCGCGTTCGTCTCGAAAACCATTTTTTACGATAGAAATATCTTTCATTCAGAATCGACGTGGAAGAACGATTGGATCGCGCCATTGATAGCGCGGTAGAGAATTTCGATTTAACGCGAGTCGAGAAAGAAGAGAGAAAAAGCGAGGAGTCAGTTTCACGAGGGATAAGTTTCGACGTCGTTGCGACGGACTATGAGCATCGAGTGGACTCGGTACGGTATCGAGAGCGATAACGTCGAAAATCGGAATAACGTGGCAACGCGGAGGTATGGAAGTCAAAGAGAATCGACGCTTTGGAAAAAATTTTTCGCAAGTTCCACTTCGTGCGCTCGATGCTACGAACCAACGAAAAATGCGAGTTACTCGTGAAACGAGAGCGATTCCTTCTATCTCGCGGGTGTCGAGAGCGAATTCGTCGCTCTCTAGTCTCCTTTGTTACCTCCTCGTTTTTTCACGATATAAAATTCCACGCGTTTCCAGAGAGAAAAATCTACGTCTCTTCCTATCTCGTAATTTCTCCCGCGTAACCGGCTGGATTTACAATCTTAATCCGCGCAGAAATAATAGCCGAGAGTCGCGAGTGCGACGACGAATATCTGGAACGAACTTCTCGAACCGTATCGATATGTCCAGATTTACAAGGAATTTTTGGAATTGACAAAGGCTGACAAAATCGAGATGGAGCGGTCTTCGCTGGTAGTTCGTTTAATTAAATATAATCTAGTCAGCGTATCGAACAATTCGCACGGCGTATAAGGCTTTTGTAGCTATTACAAATTTTCATAAATTATTTATTATCTGGAAAAAAATAATTAAAAATAAATCCCACCAAAGTTATAAATTATTAAAAGCAATCAGCCCATGTTGACCCACTCTGAATAATCCATGTATAATTCCATAAATAAATGCCGACATGATCATTTCGCTTCTATCGCAAAGTATCGCACGATGGCGTGGTCCACTGGACACTTGGCTACATGCAACGTACTTCTTACCACAGGCGTATTCAAATCTTACGAGAAGCTTCTCTCTAAAAGCTTCGACTACTATTACTAGACTCAATTTAGCAATTCGAATCTTACGAAGCGCAAACGAGTGGCAAAGCGCCGAGGAGCTGACGACGATGTCGCTCGTTCCTGGCGTATCGACAGTTTGGAAATATGACCCATATATAAATTGAAAAATAAATGCCGATAAGAGCGTATCGCTTCTATCGCAAAGTCCTGCTTTTAATTGGGCGCGCGACGATGTACAAGTGGCACTAGTTCAACGGAGAGCGGAGTGTCGCGGGGTCGCGACCCTCGACATTGAGTTCTCGAGTGGATAACGCGTCAGTCAACGTAGACTGGGAATTTCCACGTGTCGAGGAATCTCCTGTGAGCGAAAGCAGAAAAATCGACGTCAATCGCGATGTGAATTTCACGACCGTCTCACTCGCGTTCAACGTCATCGACGATCCTGGGAGAGAAACGACGATCTCCACTGCTCCAAATAGAAGTGGATCTCCTGCTTCTATAATACGCTTCGAAATAAAAACAGATCTTTTGCTTATACGATCTGCTTTACAATAAAAGAGTGGATACCTTCCAGAAACCTTCGAGACGAGCGAAAATTCCAGTCGGAGTTAATCGCGGCACGTTAAGTCACTGCCACTCGCAATTATCTCGACTTCACCGTTGTTTTTGCGCGTAAGCGGCGATTGCGAGCGACGATAGCAGGGGAAGAAACGTTTTCCATTTCGGCATGAATAACGAGCGCCTTCTTTCGGCAGAAGGTATTTTCTTCCAAAGAAACTGCAATTTCGAGTTGGAGAAATTTATATCGCGGCGATTTCCCTTGTTTTTCCAGCGGATGTTCGCAAGGCGAGAAAAACTGAGAGGAAGGAGTAAACGAAAAAGATGCTTCTTCTTCCGCACCATTGTCCGCTCGAATGCTCGTCGTTTCTCCTGCTTCAAAATTGAGCGAAGTGATAGCGTTGGATCACAGTCGTGCGAGTCCCATTTTTGGGACGCATTTTCAAATTTGAAAATTGAAAGTTGGTTAGTATGAATGTCATTGTACAGTTAATTAAATATATGTTTTTATTATATTTTTCAATCGCGGCGGGTAATGAGTCAAGGGCGAAAGTGAGCGACGATCGTACAGCAAAAAACGATTTTCTTTTCGATCTGAATAACGAGCGTCTCCTTTCAGCAAAAAACACATTTTTCGAAGGAAACTGAAATTCCGACTTGGAGGAATTTACATCGCAACGATTTCCGTTGTTTTTCCAGCGGATGTTCGCAAGGTGAAGAAAACTGAAAAGAAAAAGTAAACGAAAAAGGTGTCTCCTCTTTCGCACCATTGTCCACTCGAATTCTCTTCGTTCCACTGATTGAAATTGAGCGCAGTGATACAGTTAAATCACGTTCGCGCGAGGAATAGTTCGCGGTGTCCTTAAGGACGAAAAGAGCGACGATTTTCTTCTCAATATGAATAACGAGCTTCTTCTTTTCAGCAAGAGACACTTTCTTCGAAAGAAACTAAAATTTCGACTTGAAGGAATCTACATCGCAACGATTTCCGTTGTTTTTCCAGCGGATATTCGCAAGGCGAGGAAAACCGTGAGGAAAAAGAGTAAACGGAAAAAGCTGCCTCTTCTTTCGCACCATTGTCCACTCGAATTCTCGTCGTTCCACTGCTTGAAATTGAGCGCAGTGATACAGTTAAATCACAGTCGCGCGAAGAAGATTTCGCGGTGTCCTCAAGGGCGAAAAGAGCGACGACGGACGGAAGGAAGGACGCGGAAACCGACGAAAGAAAAAAATCTTCTTCTCGGTTACGTTGCCGGGTCTAATTAGGCCGGGCCGTACTGCATATTTTAATAATCGCTTCGTTAATCTCCGCGCGCCGCGGAGCGTCGGCATCGCTCCACGATGTCGCAGAAAATGTCTCGTTGCATTAATATTCAACGGATCTCATAATGGACATCTCGAGCCACCGCCTGTACCTCGCCCACCTCGCGTTCCACTTTCCTACCGACCTTCGTTTCTCCAGGGTTTCGTGGTCCGGCCACCTCCTTCGGATAGATGGAGAAAGAGATAGTAATAGATAGAGAAAGAAAAAAAGAGAAAGAGAGAGAGAAAAAGAGGCGTCCCTCGAGTGGCCCGGTAAGTTCCTCTTTCCAATCTAGATCGAATCTCTATGCATTCGTTACCTCGCGAATTTCTCGAGAAGGAAAAGCGTCGCTGTATCGCGACTCGTTCGATCGCCCCACGGTTGACCCGTTTACACGAGGTAACCAAGATTGCCGCAGAATCGAAGCTCCTTTTTCGTCATCCTCGCTTAATCAACCCTACACGTACTAGCATTTTCGTATAGTTAATCACACCGTAAGCGGTAAAATGATCTTACGACACAGACATTGATTCTTAGAAATGAAATTGTTGACTAATAGTAGGAAATCGTCAAGCTAAATACGAAGGGGTTAAAGACGATCGAACGATTATTATTGAAATTTTGTTAACGTAGTTAACACATTGAGTACAAATCATATATTATATATATATAAAGATATACCGATAAAATAGTCGGACTTATTTTTCGATTTTTTCAGAAATATAATTAATTAAGATAATGTTGAGAAATGTCGTTTGACTCCGCCTGGTACGTTTAGTGTTAAACGATGTTTCTTAGCGTCGACCATGACAAGAATATTCGGTCGTTCGATGTGCTCGCAGTTGCCATTGTCCTTGAGAAAGAGTCGATTTCACTGTTACAGAAATCGCGTCTTCGTACGATAGCTAAGCTCATTTTCGAAACGCGGAAAATGTCTGAGAAAAATCTGTGAAGGAATCTTTGGTAAAATCGAGCCGCTCGTGTGGAAAATTCAGAAGTAAAAAAAATGACGAGAAAAATAAAATGAAAATATGGAGGAGGTAGAAAATCGTATATAAATTTTTCCGTAACTCGAGCACGCGCGTCATTGGATCAAAGGAGGAGTCCGCTCCTCGGCAATCCGCTCACGAAACTCGCGGTGTCGCTCGTCTGTAATGAAATTCCTCTGTGCTCTCCCGTGCACACATCTATCGAGTGTAAAAAACGCGTGGCGCGTGCCCCGATTAGAAATCAAAGATTCGCGCCGCGATCGACGTCAAGTCGGCCGATTTTGAAGCGACGCATGGCGCTTCTAGAAGCTTCTAGCATGAAGTCGAATTCCTTTCCGCGTTCTGGTAGGCGCGACTCCGTCGCGTCGTTTCCAGGCTGGACGAGCGGTCGAACGATTGAAGACGGTCGAAGGCGCGTGCGGATTTGCTACCGCTTTTCCGGCGCTTCATCTCTTTCCTACGAGTCGAATTATCGATGCGAATCGTAGAATCCTCGACGAACGAGAAGCGGTTGAGTTACTTTCCACTAGTGCGAATTTACCGAGACAATTGTTGTAATTAATGCGATTAAGTAATTAATATTCGCGATAACGAGCACTTCGCGCCGTCATCCGCTCGCAATCCGCTCGGACGATCCTTTGATCGTCCGAGAAAAAGAGAAAAGGATCGAGGACTCTTCGTAATTCACTTATCGACGCCCAAGTAAATCCAGAAAGCCGTACGTTCGCACTGTAAGCAAATTAAAGTCTCGAACGCGTTTACGTCCATCCCAAGCGGCAGGGAGATAATACGTTTTTCCGACTTATTCTCTCGTTTTTTCATTTTCTTTCTTTCTTTCTTTCTTTCTTTGTCTTCCTCTTTACCTTGCGGAAAGCGAAGAAGTCGAGAAATCTTGGCGAAAATGCAGGACCGTAAAGCGCGGCTGGATGATGGCAGTGCGGCGAGTCAAGAGTCGTGCAAACAGACCAAGATTTTCCGATATTTCTCTGGACCATTTCGTTCTCTTTTCATCGCCACCGCTCGATTCTCGATTCGACCCGGAGTTACTCAGCTACGCGGAGAGACGAACAAACGCTGAATCGATCGATAGTTGCGTATTCAACGAAGCACAATTCGTGTATATAACATATGACACTTAACGATCTCTCGATCAGCCATTACGAAAACTATCGTTCGATGCGAAAAGGTCCTCGCTGCATCGTCATGCGCGATAAATTTCATACTCTTTTCCGAATCGCGGTCGATAATGAGCTTCAAAGGTTAGAAATCGCCTGCGACCTCGAGCATCGATCAATCATAATATTCCTTCGTACCGTCGTTATTGTCAATTACTGAGAGCCTTGTACGAATCTTCATACGATTTTACATGCATTTAAGTGGCTTTTTCCCTTCGTTGTAACGCGTAAATAGAATTAATTAAGAAATATTCGATCCGGTCAAGAGAAATCAATAGGAGAAACGTCGATGTGGGTTAAAGGACAGTCCGATGTCGCTAAGCATTCATTTTCACCGAAAGAGTAGGTTCTTTCAATGGAAGATTCCCGTGCCATTTAGCTCGACGAAATCCGGGTCCGAGCTACAGAGATCAACGCGCAGTTAACAAACAAAAAGAGCGGTAAAAAAAGGGTCGAAACTATCACTACTATCGCTACCGGTCACTACTATCAGCAGTTTCATTATCAGAAAATTTTTTCCGCGCCCCACTTTCTGCCCGCGAGCCTGGCTCGTGATATTTACGTTTGAGCCAAAATCTTCATCACTAGTCAGACTCGTTTAAGTACGGAAAGGGGTTAAAGCGTCGCCGAAGTTGAGATCAGCAGTCAACCGTTCGTCAACGTCGCATTCTCGTCATCCTTTCGATAAATCGCCTTGGAAGGAGTTCTTGAACGAACTACTAGTAGTAACATCCACCACGAGGTCGCCGTAATAAAGATTACGTTTTCTTTTTTTTTCTTTCCTCCGTTTCCCCGTGGCCGAGAAAGAAGCGCATTACGCGGTACGCGTTTACCGCTTCAAGCAGCCATTATGACGGCGATTTCGCCGTGCGAAGCTCGACGACGGTCAGGCGAGTTCGCGACTTAGCGTTGCGTTCTCGTCGTGAAAATATACAGGCGAGAGAATTATAGTCGCGAGATGGAAGTAATCGTTGCTCCTCTGACCTGTGACTTTCCGCGCATCGTCGCAACGCCGTAATCAACGGGATAAACTGGACGGAATTATGCGTACGAGCTAAGGCTAATGAAGATTCTTACGCTGAACTACGATCGTATCTGTTAGGAGAAGGACTTTGTCAAACGATCGTTAAGGTTGATGTCCAAAAGAAGCTGAAAAAGTTTTAGCTGAATTTAGTGAAGTTTGTTCGCAGGAATAGGGACGTTTCTCTTTTAAAGAATAGCTAGGTGCACAAAAGTAAAGAAAGTAAAGGAACCAAAGAAGTTGGAAGAGGTCAAGTCCCACGAGAACAGAGACGAATAAGACCGTTCGTTCAGCTTCACGTAAGGGGATCGAAGATTTTGTGGTGAAAATGATGTTCAACACGCATTCTAATATCATCGAACAATTAGCCAAAATTAATGAGCAAGACGTGAAGCGACACTATACAATTATTAACAAGTATTCAAAAGAAGCTAAAGAAGCTCAAATCTCGCAAGAACAGAGACGAATAAAAACGTCCGTTCAGCTTCACGTGGAAGATCGAAGATTTGGTGGCTAGATGATGTTTAGCACGCATTCTAATTCATCGAACGACGAGATAATGTTAACGAGACTTCATGGAACCATTCGAAAGAAGTTAGAAGAGCTCAAATCCCACAAGAACAGCGACGAATAAAAACGTTCGTTTAGCTTCACGCGATTTAGGATTTGGAATCCGAATATTATGCAGTATCGAGCTAACTCTAGCAAGGATCAAAATACAAAATATCGACTGGATCATCCAGAAGACTGATTTTATGTACTGATAAAGTACCGATAAGCTATAATAACTGAAATAAATTGATGAAGTACATAGAACTATTATATACCGACGTCTGACTTAACAACTAATATTATGAACGTCACTATCCAAAAGGAGCTCGCTAGGTCATCTTGCCTAAAGCGTGAAGTTCATCATGCGATCGAGGAGCCCATGATTCCATGATGACCACATATACGAATGTCATCAACGATCATCGAGCACGCCCGTCCGCGGGGGTGGAGAATCCATCGTCAGGCATTAGCCAACCGCTTTTCCCAGGACGAGAGCCGTCGTCGTCGTCGTCGTCGTCGTCGTCGCACTTGTCCGCTTTAATTGACGAACAGAACGAGGGGCGTTAATCAAAGCGTCCAGACGCGTGACATTAATAGAATTATCGATGGAGCGCACCAGACGCGGTATGCAAACCAATTAAGGCAGGACGCATCCATGACGATGACGTCGATGATGCCGCGTACGAAAATGCGGCCCCTCGAACCTCGAAACTACTTCAAAGTGCAACGAGTCACGACGGAATTCCCTCCCCGTCGTCCCCATCATTTTCTCCCGCTTTTTGGAGCCCTCGGCGGTAAAATAAGCTTCATAAACGAGCGCCAGACGCAAAGATCGCGCTCGTTAGGCATCCCTGTTGCCTGAAAGGTAATCACGATCCTACAGAGTGGCGCAAAATTAAAATCAAGCCAACCAATGGAGTTTACAGCATAATGTTACATTACCAAGCTAGACCAAGCTAGACCAAAGAGCGAAATCTTCGATTCGGTCTCGTCGATGGTGAAATTCGTTCAACTACAACGACCTTTCGGAAAGCAATAGGATCATCGTGGTGATCGCGTGGTCGCGAAGCTGGTGGCACGTTTCGCTTTATCCCGAGGGTCTCGCCGGGACGATGTTTGACCGCGAGGGGATTTAATTGTAGACACGCTTCGCGAAAGGTAAATGTAATTTCGTTCTGAGGGACGAGAGGACCACTCGAGCGGAACGAGCGCTCGTGAATTAAGTTCCTAGGCGAGGACGAGTCGTGCGATGCGTTCGCAAAAGCGCTCAGACTTCGCCGATTGCTCGTCGATCGTTGGAAACTTTCCTTAACACCCATCAGCCTCGTTGATCAAACCCTTCCGACACCGATATCTCCAGGCATCGATGGACCTGTTGATCCATCGCCGATGTCAGGCAATCGATGTTCCTTTCTGCGATAGTCTAGCGATCATCAGGCGCCATCTTGGGAAAAGACACTTTTCCCATCGTTTGTTCGAGGTTAGTTGCCTTATGGCCGGAGTGTTAGGATCCGTAACTCCATGAGCGATTTAGAGATAGGCCGTCTATGTGTGTGTACGTGTGGCCACGCGTCCGTTGGTTTCCTTTGCAAAGCGATGAGAGACTCGAGGCGGAATGGTTCCAGTCGAAACTGAATCGAGACCCTGGCGAGGGAATGTTTAGACGAGAGAGAATATTTGGATAGAGACGGTCGAGTGCATCGGGACCTAAAATTGCATTTAATCCGCGTTGCAAGGATGCATCGTGCTAGAGTCTATTTTGGTAGATAGCCTCGCGACGATGTTAAGTCGATCAATGAAAACTGGTTATAATCGATTCATCCTTCGGGGAATTGTCGTGTCGTCGTTAGAAGAACCAGAACTGTCAACTAGTGGAAGAAGTTTTGGCCGTGTGTCTAGGGTTAAGGCAAACTTTCGCATACTTTGGATGCCAGGATTGATCGAAATTGTTAAGTATAGAATGACCACCGCCGTACGTCGTCTAGTGGACTTTCGAATATGCCCAGCACCGTGTTCAGAGCCTTCCTGGTATCGGACGATCGATGGCTAAGTGATGACGTTGAACTGAAGGATCCATTTATCATTCTGGGAATCATCGTGTCGTCGTTAGAAAAACGAGGAAATGAACCTCAACCAAGGTGCATACTTAGACTGGATTTGATGGAGGACCATAACCTTCAATTGGTGGAGGAACCACCAGTTTTGAGTGTCTAGGTGTCTAGGGTTAGGGCGAACTTTCCGCATAGTTTGGATGCCAGAATTGATCGAAATTGTTAGGCGTAGAATGACCGTCACTTTAGGTCGTCTAGTGGAATCCTGAATACGTACAGCACCGTGTTCAGAGCCTTCCTGGTGACGGATGATCGGTCGTTAGGTGGTGACGACTGTGACGTTGAACCGATAGATCGATTGCTATCTTAAAGTTCCTACGCTTCAATTCTCTAAGTGTATGTGATTTGTTAAAGCGTTTCTGTAGTTCCATCACCTGTGCGGTAATCCGTTATGCTGATGAATAATCCATTTTTTGTTAATGTCTTTATTCATTGCGATTTGTTGCTCTTTTGTCTAACAATTAGCCTCTTCATTGACGCTCGAAATATTTACAGAAATAATCTAAAGTAATACATGCTTCGAATACCGGGTGTTCCGATTATAATTCTGAATTAATGAGTCTACACTTTCATCTTTTCCACCGTGTTATTCTTTTACGTTTTGAGAAAAACACTCGCATCGTTTCTAAGTTGAACGAAAAGTCACGTTACTTCTCGACGAACCTGAAATGTTCATCGTTCCGTACCCACGGGTTTCATCGAAAAATTCCATTTTGACAGAGTCCTTGCGTAATTAGCCTACTTTGTTGGTTTAATTACATACGAAGAGTCGGGAAGTTTAATTATCAAAGTTAGATTATTGTTTTCTTACGAGTGACGTAGAGCCACCGAACTCGGATTCGACGTAGGTGTTACGATGTCGACAGAACAAACGGGGAAGAGAGAGAGCGTGACAGGAGTTTCTAAACACCACAGAAGCTTTTTCGACGAGATAATTCACTTGGATGAACTCGACTTGACGTCACGGCGGCGTCAAACAAAAAAAAATAAAAAAGACAAGGACTTTGCAACGACTACCCGATAAAAAAACTAAGCACGGCAGTCTTTTTCTTATCGTTATCGCGAGAAGAATAACGACGGGATTCTCCTAAGACGCCGCTGCGTCGCTTGACGTAATCGAATCGCTAGACAGCATCGCGGCGATTCTTTTTGAAAAGTTAAGTCGACGTCACGGTGGCTTTACAAATAGACGTAAATATTTCCTCGCCGAGTTTATTGCGTCGCTTTTTACGTTCCGACGAGAGAAGTGATTCGTCTAATAAATCCCAAGAAGTCTTCAAAATAAAGAAAGTCGCTTCTTCTTCGAAAATGAAATCTTTCGCTCGTCCCGAACTATTTTTAGTCGTAACCAACTCGATCGAAAGCAGCATCAGAGCCGCGAAAGGAGCATCGAATTCGACCGACGTCGAATTCTCGAGGAAAGTCTTTCAGCCTCTAGGTAACGATCAAAAGGTCGCGTCACTCGCATCGGTAGCGAATTACGCGAATTAATGGAAACGCGTAGCAGCTGCGGCTCGGCTTGAAAACGCATCGCGCACGAGAATTGCCGGCCATTCGGCCGAAACAGGCTTTGAACATCCGTTCTTACGAGTAGCCACCGGCTGATCGTAACGCGAAGTTGGCATCATCGCGGTGAAATCAGCTGCCGCGAGCTTGCAGCTTCACTCGAGATGGAGAGAGCTCGCGGAGGAGTCGTTGAACGCGCCATGCCCGTTGTCTCGACATTCTTATTGTTCTGTCGAACGCCATTAATTCCGGCATCGCACCGCAAACCTTATTCGACTTAACGAACGGTTTCGCGGCTGATCGCCGCTCACCAAGAGCTTCTTCCTTGAAGGAAGCCTCGCGGAAGGTTGCTTGGGGGAGAGGAGAGAGAGGAGAGAGAGAAAAAAAAAGGAAGGAAGAAAGGGAAACTCCTGGTAGCTCGTTATCGACCGTCACGATTACGAGGCGAAATTTCCGATCTCCGGCTGCATCGAGAGCGAGAGAAAAGGTGAAAACACGAGTGGAACTTCCCTCGAGGAGAAACGAAGTCACCAATGACGCGATAACGGCGCTAGATCATACACACCACCTACCAGCGTGAAAATACAGATTCGCCATTTTCATAGTTCGTTCGATATCTCCTTTCTTTATTTTTTTCTTATTTCCGTTCTGTGAAACTCGTCGAAGTTCTGCTGTTCTTGTCGAAGTACAAGGTCGTACCAATAAGCAGGAAAACCTAAATTTACCTAAAGTTTTCAGTAATTTGCTGCAGTTTGTTTCACTACTCGTTACGACATACAGCTCCGCTTCGTACCATTGCATTTGGCACGTCCAGTTTTGTATATTTTGTACGATGAAAGATCTTGCAATTCGACCCTAGATTCATAGATATTCGTCTCACAGACCGCGCTGTGGATCTTAAAAAACATTGCGCTTTCTGTGATTATAAAAAACGTCGAATGACAAGGTTCTATTGTAACCAATATAAAAAATTCACGTGTGTGGATTACCGCGGTTTATTTTAGGTCGATTGCTCCGAATAATTATCGTGTTCGTTTTCATTTAAGAAAGTGAATGATTAATAAACAACTTTTCGGATTTACAGTGTCTTTTATGATATAATATGCTCGTCTGAGCGACGAATGTTCACGAATAATTTATTTCACATACGTGTTTATAAATCCAGGGTTAATATCGAACGATAAAATTTTTAATACGTTCTGTTTAGTTTTTTTTGTCTTTTTTCTATTTTTTCGAAATATTCGTCGATCCTTAAGATTCCCGAACGAAGCTGAACAACGGCAATCAATGCTGCTTTACCGCACCTGTTGCGCTCTTTTATTGATTCTACCTCTTATATTTTCGTCGCGTTCCTTTTCTCCTCGTTCTTCTCGCACTCTAGTGCGCGCTACTTCGTCGAAAAGATTGAAGCGCCTCGCTCGACCGTCCGGATGAAACGCACGAAATTAAAACCGACGCGGCGTGGAAGCGTATTACACGCGTCGTTTCGAGAGTATCCACGCGCGAGTTTGCCGTTGAAGTTCGAAAAGGACCGATGGAAAAAAAAGCGTTTAAAAAAAGCCGGAGGCTGGCAACACGCAAATATCGCGATTCGAAGCTTCGCGGGTAGAAGGAAAATGAAGTAAAATAATCTCATATATATAAAAAAAAGAAAAAAATACAAAATATCGAACGAAGCGGAACGGAAGGAAGGAAGAGAAACGTTTTCCGATAAATACGTGACGCGACGAAATTTACTCCTATCGCGATCGAAGAGAAAACGAATCGATAAGCTTTCGAATTCGTACGATTCGGGGGATAGAAATGACGCATAGCGATTAGTCGTGCGCTCGGAGCGAAAAAAATCGGTGGATCCTCGGTGATATTTCGTTCTCCGTTTCTTTCTCTCTTTCAGTGTTTGTCCGCCATTCACGCGCGCAAAATTCGCCACGATCGAACCCCAAATCCGCCGCTTCGATTTACAAATCCGCGAGCAGCCATTATCGTGCTTAAAACGAACGCGTTGCGATGCGAACGTGGAAAGGCCGGTACACGATACGATTTATCGGTCAAACCAGAGCGCACGGAAGCCCGGCGCAGATACGACCGCGTAGATAATAGTCGTTCCTTAACGAGGGATACGACGCGCTTAATGAACTTTACGTGTAAAATTCGAGGAAAGGAAAGAAAGAAACAACTTCACGAAATTGGGAGGAAGAGAACGATTTCCCGATTTTCGCGCATGAATACGCTAATTTCCATAAACGTTATCGACTGTGCCTTCTTTAAATTTTCCAACGAAGGAATTAATTCGAATCGAAAGCCACGGAACTCTCGAAAGGGAAGACACGAAGATGAAAAGAGGAAAAATTGATTTCGAGGGAATGCTTACGTTTTATCGGCACGGTTTTCGCTTCGGCGCGGCGAGGCGATGCAATCGTGAGTCGCGCGAAACAAATGCAAATGAAACGTTCGTTCGAATTCCCCGCTCGAATTGCACGAGCCGCGAGAACGTTTAACCGGACGTGGATTTGGATTTGAAACCGAATTAGATATAAATTACACGCGATAGGACTGCGACTGATCGCCTATCGCGTGTAAATTTCGTCCGTCAGCTTAACCGATTCCAAGTCAACTACAGGTCGTGTTTCCCTCGGTTGTCGATTTTGCACCGTGTCGCGAATTCCGCTGGGCCGTATAATCGAAAGTGCGAAACAGGAAGGAAGGAAGGAAGGAAGGAAGAAAGGAAGGAAGGAACGAACGAACGTAGAAAAAGCGACGAATAAAAATGACAAAATTGTCGGCGTATCGTTGTCGATGCATCGAAATATTCCCGTTGCGAATAGTCGCAATTTCGATAGGTCGTCGAAACGTCCGAGATTCGCGTAAATCGATAAAAACGTACCGCGATAATATCAATAAAATTCTTTTGACATTTAACGGCGTAACGCTGATAAAATTTCGGCTCTCGGTCTGAAAAAACGCCAAAGAGTTCCTATAAACCATTCTTTTTCTAAAAAATATCGCAGAGAAAATAAGCGCAAAAATTAGCATAGATCGAAAAATTCTTTGCGTTTCGAGCGCCATTGTCATTTGCGTTTGTGCAGCTTGGCACGATCCTTATCGATTGATTGCTTCATAAAGGGTGCGTTTCTCTTTTTAGCGAAATGCCGCTTACCGATGAGGTGGCGTGAAAAAAAAAAGAAAAAAAAATACCGAAAGAGAGGGAAAAGAGGCGCACGAGGGCGATAGAGCGCGTACGCTCGTCGAAACTTCCGCCACGAAAACGTTCGCGGATTCGAGGCAATGCATACTAATGCCTCGATCAAAGCTTAATACGCCGTCGTCGCGGATAACCGCGAATGCAGTCGCACGCACGCGATACGCTTCGATCTTTTTCCCTGCGCGCGATTCCAGCGCCACGCCGAAGCGATCGATCGCTCGTAGATTTACGACACGACACGCACCTCGAGGATCGCTGAATAAAAATGGAAAAATTCATTGTCAGACTTTTTCTTAATAATTTAATATTTCATTAATAAATCGTTAATTCGTTAAAACGGTGTATTGAGCTGGGAAGAAAATAATTTCGGTTTTCAAGTATAAGGTAAAATTTCTATTCTTTATGGAAAATGCGAACTTTAATCAATTATATGTATTCGAACAGTACCAATTTTCTCGTTTATATATACTTTGGTTTTCTCAATTTTCGATTGGACGACGCGACGATTAATTCGATTTCATTTTTTATTCGTTTGTGTTTTTTTAGCTTCGAAAGTAGTTTAATAAGATTCCAAAGGCGTTTTCGAGGCGTTTTAAATTGAAACGTTGATCTAAGAATGATCGAAAAACATCTTGCGACAAGAAATAACTACGAACTTCGTCCCGCAACATTCAATTGTACAGGCAAATCGCGAGAAGCGACAGTAATTCGTAGAAATTGAATTAAATCGCGATGTTTGCCAATCGTTTCGATCGCGATCCCGAATATTCGATGTTCTCGTTGGATCTCCGTCGAGAAAGCTCGGAACGAGTCGGAGAAGTTTAAAATAAGTCGGCCATAACTCGTTATTATCGAATAGGAAAGCGATGGAACGCAAGGAATTCAGTTGCACCGCGCGAAACGAACAACTGCGGCACGTCGATACGCGTATCGACGCGAGTGTTCGCGGTTGTCGAAGGATTTAACAGCGGCGGCAGGAACGCCGTGGAATTAGGTTAAAAGTTTTTCTCCCCCTCGCCGTTGTCGTCGATCGACTCGAGCGTCACGCTTCTCTCGATGCGGGGGAACGTGATCTTTCCTGGCGTCTTTTGTCTCTCGATGGACCGAGAGACAGAGACGGAGATAGATCTCCGATCGAAACGAAAGAAAAGACGGAGGAGGAGGAGGGAAAGAAAAAGAAATTCATCGGGCATTCGTCGCGACCATGAAAGTCGATTTAAAATACCGATAGAACTATTCGCTCGGCTTTCACAGCCTTTTTGTCTCTAGCCAATGTTATTTCGAGTAAAATCGTCGATTACAGATGCACGAAGTAGTTACTCCATCTTTTTGTTCGATTCGTACCGAGATCTTTGCATGTTTCGTCTCTCGATGGACCGCGAGACAGGGACAGAGATAGATAGTCGGTCGAAGCAGGAAAAGAGACGAAGGGAGAGGAAAAGAAATTAAAATTTATCGAATACTCGTCGATTCGAGGACTATTTCGTCTTTAGACAAAGTTATTTCGAGTAAAATCATCAACTACGGAGGCACGAAGTAGTTACTCGATCTTTTTCTTCTATCCGTGCCGAGATCTTTGCATTTTTCGTCTCTCGATAGATCCAGAGACAGAGACAGATATAAAGTCGGTCGAAGCCGTAGAAGAGACGGAGGAAAAGGAAAAGAAAAAGATCCTTTTCAAAGTTTACTTTAATGATTTATATTACTTATAAAAATAAAAATATATGTTTAACTATTTTATTAGTATATGTTGTACATTATTTCCTTCGGTAAATTAACAATTTTTTTCTAATAATCAACGTTTGTTTCGTAAGGGATGATTTGACCGCTGACATTATGATTAAATATACGCACTGCCGACCGTTAGATGCAGCAAACGACCACCTAGCTCCCTCCCCCAGGAAAATCTTAATGACGGTTCCTCGTGAGAGATTCACTGATGGCGAATTCACGGACGATCGACTCTCGATGTACTTGGAAAACAAAACGATCTATCGACGAGTCGAACCTGCCAATCGCGGTTTATTTGCGCGTGTAACGTCGTAAGCGGAATAAAACAGCCTCGGGCGTTGCTCGAAATAGGAATTCGATCGTGACCGCGATCGAACAATAGGAAAGAGAAGATCGTTCGATTGGTATGCGGCGTGGATCGCAGCGGCTATTCGTAAAAAACGGACCGTTTTTCACTATCCGAACTTTCCATGGATTTCCGTGATTTACGAGGCGAGTAACATATGCGCGACTTCGAGCTCACCTCGGGAAGACTTTCGACTTTGGATTCGACCGCGCGCCTCCGTCGCGAATCGGGATTAGATCCCTTCCGGCTTTGCTTCTTCCTCCACCTTCTTCGAAGGATTCGACGTAGGGAAATAATTTCGAGAAGCTGGAAACACGTGGACTGGACCGAATTCAATGGCTTTTGGAATATCGTGGCGAATAAAGGGAAGATTAGAGATAAATTCCAGTGCGTTCGTTTCACCGTGAATTACGCAAACGTGAATTAGGAGTTATATTAAGCTCTTGGCGTAGAATGGCGTCATTCATTTCATGTGCCGTTGTAGACTTTGACGTCTCGGAGACGTCAAGAATCGTCTCCAGCGGACGGCGTGCAGAATATTATTAGATCATTTGATTATTTCACTAGTGCGACGATTCTGTTTGGTTTAGAACGTTCAAGATGCTCGTCCTTCCTTCTCTTATCAACAGTACAGATACTAAAATCGCATTGGCAAAACAATACATTAGAAAGAACCACATTGGAAGCAGTATTCAACGTAGCAGCGATCTCGGAAGGCGAGTGTCAGATAATATATTTGAATTTAGTAAATTTACAGAACTACTAATTTATCATTTTACATTGTTACTTAATCATTGTCCGCTAAAGTTATTTATCAACCTGATTAAATGTTACATTGCAGCGACATTTCAAAATAAAGCTTTTTGTTTCGAAGCTTTCACGTGCTGTTCAGTCGAGCCAAAATAAATAGTATTTTTCGGATGCGACAAATTCTGTTTTATTCGTACGCCAAGGGGTGAATGAGTGAACGAATGAACGAACAAACGATCGAACAATCGAGAGAAACGTTGTACAACACGCAAGAGATCCTAATCTAGAACCAGCGCGTGTTTAAGCGAATAAGAAAGGATAAGAGGACAAATAAGGATAAATCCTCCGATTTTCACCACTTAGGAAAACTCTTAGGCACACTTAGGAAAAGACGTATCGTAATAACGAGCCAAATTCCTCGTGAAACGTGATCGAAGCGGTTAACTTATCGCGACTAGGAACAAATGTCCCGTCGCTAACGTCGATGATGGCGCGACGTCGATCACGTCGTCTCGCATACGTATCTTTTCGGAAGAACCGCGAATACCGCGTGGATCGATAATCGTCTACGCGATATTACAAGATAATCGCGAAACCTTTTGCCGACGTTTTACAGCGAGGAGCAAAAACGATTCGTTCATAAGAGATTGCCTTCGAGGCGCGAGTGTTATGTCACTCGGCTTTTCGAGCGGATCGAGGCAAATCGCCGGTATTTCGCAACGATAAATCGCCGCGTCGTAGACGTGGACGAGCTCCCGCGGAGATAAAGACAGAAAGATGTTGCTTTCGAAAAGGAATCGATAAAAAATGCGTTTTTCTATTCTCGAGGAAGACGATTAATTTCTCTAAAAGCTCTCTTTCGTCGAGCATAATCGTAGAGCGATTTCGTGACTTTCGAAATGCGCGCGCTTCGATGGCCGTCGCTCGTTTAAGTCGATCGACGCCTTTCGATATTTATCGAAACGTAAACGTTATTGACGGAATAATCGAATCCTTCAGAAGACAGCCTTGTTTTTTTAACGAAAGCAGTTGCTTACAAGTAACGTTGCAAACCGGACGATTCGACGATTTCATCGACGCGCTTTTCAATTTTTACGCGATAATAATAATTAATCGTATCTTCTATGACTTTACGGCCGATAGGAAAGATAAAACTATTCTATTCGCAAGCCACGTGTCTTCTACCAAGAGTGGATACGTTTCCTTCGCGCTCGGAGCGAACTGTGAAAAACATTATTTTCAGAAAGCGGGGACGAACGACGCCCGATTCCGTGAAACAAAACGTGCGACCGTTCGAAAATAAAATTACGATGTTTCATCGGCGAGCGGGTCGTGTCGTTATAAGCGTATTGTTTTATTATCGATTGTTCGCGATCGCGTCACTAGAGAAGCATCGCGAATCGCTCGTGTGTGCTCCTTTGTCGATAAAAATCGACCGTTTTAACGATGGAAGCCGTGTAAAATATCGCTCCAATAGAAAAACTAACGGTGAAACGCAACGCGAAAACCAACGGTGAAATGGAAAACGCGGCGAAAACTTTGATTTTCTTCTTTTTTCTCTTTTTTTTTTGTCTTCCTTTTTGCGTATTCTCTCGAGTCGTCGATCGACCCTCGACTCGAGGAGTGTTCCGAGCTCGCAGCGAGTTCTACGAGAAGAAGAAGGGCGTTTTTGGAACTCGTCGGTGCGGTCTTTGACAGGCTCGATTTCTTTTTACAGCAATGAAACTTTCTCTGGCGTGTTTACGACGAATCGAAGATCCTTGAGGCTGCTTCTAATCCGCAAGAGCAGAAGTAATCTCACGTAGAGCCCGAGATTATAATTAAAGTTCGGCATCGGAAAGAAGACGGGAGAAAGAAATCGTTGCGAAGGTTTCAAAGAGACCGTCACCGTGGAGAAACTTACGCGCGATTAGGCAAATTCAAAGGAAATAACGATGGCGATATTAAATCGATCGAGAATCGCCTAACGAGGGATTACGTCGCGAGAGAAGCCGGCGAAAAAATCGTTTGAAAGACGGTACGACGGCGACGTCGAATATTTCCTCGTTAGCTCTTTTATTAGACTCTCCTTGCTTTTCTGATAAATAGAGAAGCTTCGTTACGTCGTACGGTTTTTGCGATTACCGACACCGATTTACCGAATGGAAGAGATCGAACCATGAACAACGCTGGAAATCTTACATTATTTACACGCGTTAAAAGAAATATTCGAGTCTTTGACGTTCTGATGTCGCTGTGACGTATGCATTGACCTGGCGACGTTTCAATTATTTTTAGCCTTTCGATCAGAGGAGAAGCTTCTTTGTTTTATACATAACCTAATAGAAATTTAATGCCTTACGTGACCATGCCATGCACTGTTTACAATAATAAATGTACTAAGGAATTTATCTTTACAATTAGGTTTGTTAGATAAATATCCGAACATTCAATTTAATTCAAAGAAAGCGTAATCGCGTTCTGGAAAAGGAGAACAGCCTTGTTACTTTCTCACGATTCACGAAGTCTCGCGAATAGCCTGAATTTGTTAATTTATCCAAGGAAATAATGTACAACATGTACTAATAAACTAGTCAAACGTATAGTTACATTTTTATTATATAAGCTATACAAATAATTACAGTTAATTTTGAAGAGAGTCCTTTGACCTCGTTTGGCTATGCTAATTATCAAATATTTATTTACTAATCAGTCGACGCGCAAGGAGCTACGAATCTCTCTCTTTCTCCAATTTTTTCTTTGGATTTTTCAACTCTCGCGATGGAAAAATTCGTGACGCGAGCGAGAGCCGCTTAATTCGGCATAAATAAATATATAAAGTCTATAGGCCTCGACAGGCCCAAGCGACGACTATCTTTTTTTTT
>JAITYT010000488.1:279062-310626 GCA_025433975.1 Liostenogaster flavolineata
CGCAAATAAGGGCAGACGGCACGCAATAATTTATTCCGCTACGAGATAAAGAACGATTCCATTTGCTCCGTTTTGATACTCTTAACTTCCTTAAATTACACCGGATTTTTGCGGTTTGCTGAATTATCTATAATCTAATGCTATTTACGTTCGTGGAGGTTCGGAGGTGCAGCCGTTTAACCAGTACCCTTATAAAAATCAAATTAATCCTCGGAACGAATTCATTTCCGGACGATGTCGAGCGAAATTAAATATTTCGTGATTACGTGCATTTTTTCGAGTCCATGCTGCGCATTTACTTCAAGATTTTCAAACGACGCGTTTTGAAACACCATCGAAAATCAATTATCATTCTTCTGGCCACTATTAGTGTCGCTATTTTAACTGGAACGAATTCGTTTCCAAACGATATCGCGCGAAATTAAATATTTCGCGATTAGGTGCGTTTTCTCGAGTCCGTGTAGCGTTCTGGCTCCAAGATTTTCCAAGGACGGGCTTCGAAACACCATCGAAAATCATTTATTATCCTCTTGAAAATGATTAGGGGACGCCATTGTTACTGGAATGCCTTGTCACGGCGCCCTAGCGGAACGCAACATCGCCGGAGATCTCGACGCGCTAGCGGATGTCGTCCACCAGTTAGAAGACGGACTAGCGTAACGTTCTGCGTCCTTGGCTCGTTCTGGGCGCGTTACGGAATCCCTCGATGCAGTCGAGAACGCAAGGTGCACAGACGCGTACGATCTCGGCACGACTGCCTCATCACGACTGCCGTTTGGCTAAAAAAAGTGCCGTGAGGTAGCACGGGGTTTCTCGTAGCGAGCGTAGACATTGAATTTACAAGGGGCTCGTTAGGAATTTCCTTGCACGTGTGGCAAGCACGTGGACCGGGAGATAACGCGCCAGGATACGAGTCGTTACGTCGTGACTGTGGCAAGAGAGGAAACGCTCGCGGTGAAAAAGGCTCTCGAAGAAGCCGATAGAGAGAGATGACAGGACCGAGGTGGGGAATAAGAGAAACGAGGAGCTAGCGAGCTCGAGCAAGAGTAAGAGAAAGAGAAAGGTTAAAAAGACGAGAGAACGTTTAGACAGGAGTAAGACAGGAAGTAAGACAACAGTAGGCGAAAGAAGAAAGTTGAAGAGATGGGAAAACGTTTGGGCAGGTGTAATAAGACGAGAATAAGAGAAACAGGAAGGTTACGGAGACAAAAGTAAGAGAAAAGGTTTAAAAGGCGAGAAAACATCTGAACAGAAGAAAGACGGGGGAGTAGGTGAAAAAGCAAAGTTGAAAAGGCGACAAAACACTCTGGCAGGAGGAAGAAAACAGTGAGAGAAAGAGAGATATCGACGGAAAAACAGAGTGAAGGCGGAAAGGAGCGACGGAGAGAGATGGAAAACGCCTTGATTCGACAGGGCTTAGACCGATCGGAGAGAGCGGCGCGTGTCGCGCTGCATTTCCGTTCCGTGAAGCAAATCGACCGAATTCTGGTGCAAGCAGTGCAAACCGGCTGGCTGCCGGTCGGACGGTAGCGAAAGAAAAATTCTATCACGGAGGCAAGGTGAAAAAGGATAGAATATCGCGCGATATGAATTTCGTTCGCGGCCAATTTTTCCGTCGCCGCAAATAAAACGCCACATGTTACGGCCATCGTTCGTTCGATGCTTTCCTCCTGTTTCTGGTTGCTCAGCGCAACAAAATATTGTTCGTTCGACACCTCGAATCCATGGCAGAAAAACGAGGAAATAATTATCGAACGACGAAGACTCGGCCAGTGGTTAACCTGCGTTCGTTTCACAGGAACGAAGCGATATTCGAGAGCGTTCAAACGAATTTGCCTTGATAAAACACGAAGTTGTCATCGTTCGGTTACGAAGTATCTCGCAATTACGCTAAAAACGGTCGATACGATACTACGTTTTTCTGTGGCTTCGATCGACCGCGATTCCCCTTTTTGAGGGGAAGATCGAATCACCATGAAGTCGATAACTGAATATTTGACACAATGTTCGTACCTTTGGGCAAATTCCGTAATAATTTTTTTTTGTACGGCGTTTTTCTTTATCGTAGGTATCGAAATCACGAAAAAAATCGATTATCTCAAAAAGAAAAAACGATGTGGTATCAATATGGAAGCATACTATTAAATCGCGCGTAAAAATGGAATTTATTCGTTGATAATCGTCGTTCGTTTGACAAGCAAACATGAGAATGCGTTGGAAAAGAATTTAAAAAATATATCGTTTGTATTATTATTTGCCAAAGTAACGTCATACGGGTGCAATTTCGACGTGCTTATTTGAATTCACCCATAGATATTTCAACGAACGATTCGTGTTAACAACACGCGTATTTTCTCGTCTGGAACGATTTTTATACAGCGCTTTATAACGACCTAACGATAACAAAAAAATTTTGCTTCTTCCAAGATGGAAACGCCATCTTAATTCTATTAAAATAATCAAAATATTTTACATTCTTGCTTTCGAATTATATAAATTTGATATTATAAAATATAAAACGCAGCATTTCTTAGGAATATTGTTGCTGGAAAAATCGTCGAGGTAAGAAAATTCGATGGGATTCGCTACGCGATTTCCGAAAGAAATCTTGCGAATTATATTTTTCGATGTCCACGTTGCGTCGAATTACGAAGACAACGTGTAGCGATCGTAAATAGGTAAAGCGTACAAAACCTCAAAGTTCATCGGTGCGAAAATCATGGTTTCACGAACGATTAAACTATTAGGATAATCGTGAACGAACGAGCACGGTGTCGCATTCGAATCAACGAGCTCTGAGCGAAACGGGGCCAAAGGCCACGTCGATTCACCTTGGAGAACGCACGTATCCACGTGCGACTGTACTTACATACGTATAGACGGACGTTCGCGCAATGGGTAAAAGTCGATTCGAACTTTCGAGACGCGCTAACGATCTTAACTTCATCTTCTCTGGCACTCTTCGACCGTAGAGTAATGAAATAAACCCAATCGTTTCTTAAAACGTGCCACATTTTGAAGGAGTTCCTTCTCAGCCAGCCAAAAACCATTTAGGATGAAATTCGCGTCGAAATGTCTACATAGGCAAGAGTTCGATACAAACGTTTATATTTGGTCTGTCGAAAAGTTCAATCAAATAACGTCGTCTCAAGTCGCCTTTCCAGTAGACCTAATATTTTTTTGATATCGACACGTCACCAAGAATCTTGAATACGTCGGAATTCAATGGTAGTTTACTTATTTCAATTTATATTAATTTATAAATAAGATATGTACTGCGATATATATCTTAACGATATAAATATATAATAATAAATGAATAATATAAATCGAACTTAATAAATTTAAAAGCTAATAAACCAAAACTTTGACACTAGTGTTTAAGAGTAGTTTTTTTAATTTTACTTCGCACGAATTAAATACGAATTTGTCTTCCGACCGTTTTCGAAGCTCGGAGTATCTCAAACGATTCATTAAGCCGTATATCGTACGAATGCGACTTCGATACGCTGTAATTTCACTACTCGTTCGAAACTCGTTTCGATCGCTCCTTCCTACACTCGCTCCCACGAAAAGCGTTTCACTTTTTCGCGTGCTCGTGGAAAGTCAAGAAAGCGATGGAGGATCGTTTCGTCGATTCGTAGCCATGCGCCAAGGTCGCGTCGATTTTCGATCGAGCGTAAAAGGAGCGCGTGCGTGGCGACCGAGCCAGACGAGAGAAACGAATCGACCAACGCCTGAAACGTCGACGTGGAATGCCGATAAAAAGCGTTAGAAAGCGGGAATACCGCGAGCGAATAATCGTGACGTCGGCCTCGTCGAGTCCGTCTTCCCAATCGTACAATCGAGATGTACGAGATCGTGTCGCGATCGACGGCGAAATCTCGTCGAAAATGGCGGACGGATGGAAAAAGGCAAGGGACGATTTGACTGGAGACGCGTGACGCGCGTACGAAGCGATTTCGCTTCTTTCGTCACGCGAGGAGACCTCGAATTAAGTTCCAAGTTAAGTCCTCGAGTTAAGAATTCCTTTGGAAATCGTAGAAATCGACGATTGCGTTTTCAATCGAAATTTTTTAGTTTGTCTCGATGTGTGTCTCGGATCGAGATCGAATGATTCGATGGATTGAGTCGAATTTCTGCGACTTCCCGAGTGACACAGTCTGGCTAAAAATAAATTCTTACAGAAATTTAATAACGTAATAAAAAGAATCGATCGAATAATTGCCTCGAGACCGATCGAAACGCGACTGTTTCACCTCGTCGACCTTATCGAAATCAGCGTCGAACAACATCGATCATTTATGATTTAGACAAAGACATCGACGTTATCAAGATCGACGCGTTACAGTTCGTACCAATTAAATCCGAGCAGAGTTTCGGTAGGAAAAGAAAGAAAAAAAAAGAAGGAAAGAAAAGAAAAGGAACCACGCAGATATATGGAACGGCCTTAGAACGTATCGAACTAGATAATCTCTAAAAAACAAAAAACGATCGACAGTGCGGCGAGAGTAAAAAAAAAATCGCGAGACTCTCGAAACGCGCTGTCACGAGATCGAAATCGAAAAAGAAGTGAACGTACCGCTGAGCCTGCCTGGAATCGCTTCCAAGGATCCGGCGAGAAGGACGACGAGCAGTACGAAGCACTTCTCCGCCATGACTCGAGGACCGTCTTTTCTTGCTCTTGGGGAGGTCCTCTAAAAAGAATCCGGCTGAGTCCTCGACATTCGCACCTTTGCACTGTCTCAGGGCGCAGCACGCGCGCGCGAGTGAGTGTGTAGTCGTTTAACGTAAATCGTACGCACACGTGCGTACGCGTGCAGTCAAATTTGACAGACGTTTCGTTCCTTGGTCCAACGAGACCGTCGACGATCAGATCGAAACGTCCTTGACACGATAGATGCACCTTCACCACCACCACTGCGATTACCACCACCACCAAGAGAGACAGAGAGAGAGAGAGAGAGAGAGAGAGAGAGAAAGATGCACTCAGATCGAGATCGACGACGCGGTACCTCGCACTGCCAACGAGCGAATGAATGGCCGCCTTGGACACGCACGTGCTTTCTCGAGAAATTCTAGAGGAACGAGTCGAGCGTCACGGTGAGCGCACGCCGCGCGTTTCATCGTCGTGGAATGTCCACCGACCGGAGATCGAACGGATCTTTTCGATAAGTTCGCGAGACGCCGGAGAAACCGTCGCTCGACCGCTTCGTAAACAGTTTCATCGATTCTCGTCTGGAATCTGGAAATAATTGGCGCGCATCCTGGCTGATTAAGGCTGAATTTAGTTCGAAGAAGCCGAAATTTGATGATTTGAAATTTTTATGGGATCGTAGAGAACGATTCGAACAACATCGATTCAGACAAAGGCATCGAGTGGACCAAACCGACGACATTATCGAGATCGGCGCGTCTGGTTTCGGATTTCGGTAGAAAAAGAAAAAAAAAAGAAATAAAAGAAAGGATAGGAAAGGAACCACGCAAATTAATCGAACAGCTTTAGAAACTATCGAACTAGATAATCTCTAAAAATGGATTCCCTATAGTGGGTTTTATTATTGGCTCGTTCTTTCACGGTTTTCTGCGAGTTTGTTCGAGTTCTTAGAGAGTCGGGAGGTGGATCGAATCGCGGAGAGTCAATGAGAGTTTTTACGCGCTCGCGTAGATGAACGATGTTGTTTCGCCAAGATGGATGTCGTGGAGAAAGAAACGGATTTGAAAGGTCTAGCATGGCAAATTCCGTGACTAGGCGACAGACCAACCACGTTTTTATCGTGTAAAACGTACCGTTTTTTGCATTAATCTTTCAACCAGCCAGTTTGCTCGCGTCAACGAATTGATAGACGACACACGAGCGGACGGATAACCGAAGAAAAATCGGTAAGACACGAGAGAGGCAAGTCGAGATTTATCATTGTTCACGCGTATTCGTGTCAACGTGCGCGTTTCCTTTAAATAAAATCTCATATTAACGTGTCGCGTTTGAAACGATATCTCGAGAGACATAGTTCGAAGCACACGCGAGATCGACGTTCTCGATGCAAAATGCGCCGACGGCACGGAAACGTAAGTCGATAAAATTAATAAAATGTTTTCGTCGATTTACGCGTCAATTCGATCGCGAATTTCGCGCAACCGCCTCTCACGTTCACGGTTGCCTTATTGCGTTTTCTTTCTCGCTTCTAGCTCGTCGAGTGGTTCTCGCTACGTGACATAACCTATCGACATTTACCATCGAGACGCGCTGGAAAAGCAACTTTCGTTGGAAAAGTTTGCCCTTTTGAAATATGGTAACTCATTGATCACGGAACATCGATTCTCGAAAACTATCATAGAGGTTCTCTCTCGGTTCTCCTTTTTGTCAGGATCGTAGCAAGATATATGGATATTTCTTGCACGTGTTGCCCTGAATTTTGTATGATTCGTTGATCACTTTCCACGTATCTACTTTGTTTTACAAAGAAGTCGTACAATTTTCACCGTGCCAAATATATTTTTAGACGATCATTGATCCGTTTCGAAAATGGAATGCGAGCCTGGTGATCGTTGAAATTCTCGGAATCGATAGACGAACGATCTTCTATCCCAGTCGTTCATTCGTTCATCGCGCAATGTAACAAATTTCTTCGAAAGTTCAACTTCGATCAACACGTTGAGTGCCACGTGAATTTATATGAAAATCCCCGTGAAGCCACGCGCGCTGTTTAGAAGTGCAACTGTCAGTCACCGATGACTGGACAAGGCATTCAACGCGTTAACATCGTCTTGGCTCGTAACATCTTTCCCTTTCTCACCCATTACCATGAGATTGCACGAACAGATCGCGACCATCCCGTAGGCACTTATTCCGAACCCAAATTGAATCTAACCCTTTATCCCAGTTACTCTTGTCCATAGAGCATATAACCGTTATCCAATTATTCGTCGGAGCTATCGGATTTAACATCGAATTTCTTCCAACGCGAAGATCGTGATAGAATCATAAAAAAAAAAAATAACTTTAAAACTACAAGACGCTCGTCTCGTTTCGTGATCGTCCCGTAGACACTTATCCTGATCCCAAATTTAATCCAGTTACTTTCGTCCATTATAAGATTATTCGTCGAATTATCGGATTTAACATCGAATTCTTTCCAACGCGAAAATCGCGATAGAATCGTAAAAAAGAGAAAATAACATTACAACTACAAGACGCTCGTCTCGACTCGTGACATCTCTCCCTTTCTCGCTCACGACAGTTGGCACGATCGATTCGTGATCGTCCCGTAGGCACTTATCCCGATCGCAGGGCGAATTAGCTCGGTCATGCGGAGGCGGTGGGCATCGCTCGCGGCGGAACGAGATTTTTGTTTACCTTGATCGATCCCGGAGGTGTCGCGTGAGTGGTCGCTCTCGACCAACCTTCTAAGGCAAACTACGAAGAACTGAGCACCGACCGGCTCCGACATTCGCTTTTCAATCGGATTCCCAACACCGGCCGACCTTCACCGGCTTCTTCTCTGGGTCTCGGATGCGAAACGGGTCAGCAGGCAAGCGAACGAACGAGCGAGCGAGCGAGCGAGCTAGCAAACAGACGGACGGAATCGCAGATCGGTCTAAGGGATGGAGCACAATGGCTTCTTCGTAACGAAAGCATCGCCCGAGTCTTTGATACTCTCTCGATAAATCGATCGTCGTTTTCGTGCATCCGCTGGCTGACGAAGATGAGAAAAAGCGACAATTGAGAAGCGCGAGAAATTTTCTTTAGACAATGACGACAAAACAAAGCGAAGGTTGAACAAAGTTACGTAGTGACGTTAGAAGCGCGACATTGGTTAAATCGACTAATTAATTAATTAGAACGACATGAAAAAATGTCGAAGAAGAATCAGTCCAAGTCGACCTAAAGAAAACATCGAATTTTATTCAATGAGATTTCTGTGGATAATTATAATTTTTTCCCTAATAACACGATGCTCGAAATCCTACCAAGTACGAATTCATAAAACAATTATAACAATTTCTGTAATTTATCAAATTTATCTTAGATAGACGCAAGATGGTCGCGAAAATTTTCTTACGACAACGGCGAAGTCTGCCTACTACCACTGTGTTTTCATAATTACTACTTGCGTGCTTATGGTTCACGGCGAAGTTTGAAGGTTCGACGCCCGACCGTCGACCACCGCCACCGCCGCCGTCGCCGTCGGTAGCCGAGCAAATGTTTAAATCAAGTTTAATTCGGTAAACGTTGTAGGGTATCTCAAACCGGTTGGTACGACGCGAGTAATTTTAGCCGACAAACAGCGACTTTCTGCTACGGAGGAGAGTTCCGAAAGTTTCGTGTTTGTCTTGACAAGTTGGGGAGGCCCGACGCGCCCGCGAGACCAGAGATCGCCGGACCCGAGGAGGAGGAAGAGAAAGCTCGCTGACTTCTCCCCGTTGGCGGATATTTTTCAGCGAATCTCAACCGGAATCGAGACGCGAGTCGATGGTCCAAGGTTTCCTCTGTCATCCGCAAATATTTGACGGTTAACGAGGACACTTGCGACGATTATGGCAGGCTCTTTCCTCGTGGAAAGTTCCTCCAACGACGAAATTTCTCCGCTCTGTTTATGCGAAAGCGTCGGCGCGTCGATCGAACTTTGTCGCTCGATTACGCTCGATTTAAGTGGTCTCCACGGGTTATTACTCGATTAAGCGAAAGATTTCGCGTTGCCAATGAAAATCGCGTTGCGGCAATTATCGATGATCAAATTTAGAAGAATTTGGACTTTTGGAAATTTTATAATAACAGGATAATGTTAAAGTAAAAGTGGATTAAGCAGAATACTATACGAGTAAACAATCGTGTGGATCGAAGTTATGACACGCGTCCATGACAATTTTACGGTTTAATTTAAATTTCGGTTCAAGTTTAAATTTCGCGGTTCAAACTCGATAGGGTTGATTCTGTAACGGTAAAAATCAATCCTAACTAGTTGGGCGTGAGAAAGGGATGGAAGAGGAAGAAACAAAGAAGGGAAAAGTTCGGCTTGTTTCGAAGAAGAAAAAATAAAGAAAGAAAGAAACGGGGATGACGATAAAAAAGATGGACGCGTTTCTCCTCGAAACGGTGACCTGGGTGCACGCGCGTCGTGCGACTGAAAGGCAACCTTAAAAGATGACTGATGAGTGCACCGAGCCCTAGACTTTTTTAACACGCCTGTCTCCTTTTGCGCGATTCCATCCCTTTCTTACCACGAAGCTTTGTTACTCCTCGTGCATTGTTACGCTTTCTCGTCTGTTCGCGCGCACGTCGGACGCGCGCCTACGCATAGATTCGTGCGCGTATACTTTTACAAACGCGTAAACAATCTGATAATTCGTTGCGAATCAATGAAACGATTTCATCGACATAAATATTTCCGAGGAAAAGGTAATTGTCATGTACATTCGTTTCTATTCGAATCGTTTCAACGTCGAATATAATTACATCATTATTTTAACGATGTAATTAATGGTGACGATTGTAATTAATTCGTGATTTCACGCGCTCGCAACGAGAATGAACAAGTCGATCGATATTCGTGTTGCCCTTATTTTAACTTTCAACAATCGTCATCCGTTCGATTCCACATGACTGTTGTAGACCCAAACGGATAAGAATGCGTAAGTTGAACGATGCGGTCTGGCAAAAGGGAGATCGATTCCCTTCGGCATCTCGAGAAATAGTCTGATCATCTCGAGAAATAAGATGGAAATAATAAAAGAAATTAATACACAGTCGATATGTATTTCTTGATCGCCCGTCTTTTTGCCAAATCCCAACGCAATCGTTAACATTTTGCATCCATCCGAAGGAAAATGTTCAAATGGACAAAACGAAGACACGACCTCTGCCAATCGAAGGAGCAAGTTTGCTATTTCGACACTAACGCCCAATCGGATAGGAAGCAATCTCACAGCACGCGGTGGATGCACCAGAGACTGAGCAAAGCGAAGAGTGGCGAAGGGTAAGTCGGTCTCCTAGCGTAATTACGCTTCTTGCTGGAATCGAAGCGGGCGTTAGACGGCTGGCATGCACACATGACCTAACTCAAATACGTCGTCGTCGTCGTAGGCGGGTTTGGTGGATGAGGAGGGTGGCAAAGGCGTCGTCCTCGAGGATGGAAGGAAAGCTCGGTGTTCGTAGAGGCGATAATCCAGCTACGGATGCGGACTCGACATTAGCATGTTGATCTCCGGGGCCACCCATCGTGTGTCCTTGTCAGGGGCCCTTCCTGCGGATTCTCTCGAAACGCTCGAGCACGCGGTGGAAATAATTAATGATTATATTATTCCATACGGCGATTAAAGTCAGCGCTAACCGGCACCGGTTACCGTTTACCTCCCCTGCTGGGCCACCGGTTTTCGATCTGCCGTAAGAAGGCAGAACGAACGACGAGGAAGAAGAATAAGGGTGGGGGAGTGACGAGAAGCGTCAGGCTAGGGAGAGGGCGCTCGAAGGAAGTCGTCTTCCGCGCTCGCACGGATCTCCTTCCGGAATCGAACGACGTTGGTCGCTCGAGCGTTTCACGGCAATTATCCGCACGAAACGTGCTTACGTGGCGTGAGACGGCGAACGAAAATTACGCGGAGAAAGTTTTAATTTCTCCGAATCGTCGGTTCTTATGACGAAAGGACGACACGCAATGGAGATATTTTTGGGAGACGCTCGTCTTGCTCCGTATTCATACGTACATCGTACACGTACTATATACGTACAATATATTATGTTATATAATGTTATATAGTACGTACGTAATACATGTAAGTACGATAGGTGCCCACGTGCCAACGTACACGTGAAACTTAAACAAAAGTACTAAACTTGTATACGTACGCGTCTATATATAGCGTAAAAATCGTCGCGTGTACGAAGGTACCTAGGTGAATCACGAGTACGCGTACCTCGAAGAATAATTTGACGCGATACCTTTCTTCGGCGTTCATCGTCGAAGCGAAGGCAAGGACAGACGATCGCGTACAAATGGAGATACAGACGCCGCGCCACTGCCACTGAATTAATGAATCTTCTTGTACCGGATGTTCGGGACGACAGATGGTATTGCTAAATGGGTGAGCGCGTTAACGCCTTTACGCTTCCACGCCGAAGAAAGCGCATCCGAACGCGCGTTACGTAAATCTTTCACGGTGGCTTTATCACGGGATAACTCGTTAAGGGAGACTCCGAGCTACCACTGGAAGAGTCGACGATTCGCGCGATAATCAAGCCGGTATTAATCACCCGTGGAAAATCTTCTATTTGCTTCTATTCGAAAGATAATTTCGAAGATATTTTGAAAGATTATCCGAAAGATAATTTTGTCAGTCAATTCGAAAGACAATCCTCGTCGATGCGCGAGAAGCTCATAGATCTTGAGCGAAATTGAAATTTTATTTCATTTTCAAGTTTCAACGCAGTCTGAGTTCAAATAAAGTCCGTAAATGTTGTGATTCGAGTGCAAGCAAACAGAAAACCGAAGGATCGCTTGGCTGTAAGAGGTCAGGCGGAGTCGAGGCTCCCTTAATGACGTTATCGAGACTTATACGGTTGTAAAATCGTGGTACGCGCGTATACGCGTAGGCGAACGAAGAGTTTGACAAACGATATCTTCGATTCGATGTGGATATCGGAGGGTGGAAAGGAACAAGAGGGATGAAAACTCTGAAACTCGGCGTCGAATGGGTAAACATCGATGCGCTCGAATAACCGTAAACCGCGAACGGTTGGCAAAAGAATTATTGCCACTTTCGATAAGATTCTCGCTCGTGAAAGCGCGCTTTGTCTTTTCAAATTCGACGTTCGGTTGAGCACGGATGGAGATCCATCGATTATTTAGCGAAGGTGCGAATTTACGAGCGCGTTTCCATTGCCCGATCGAAGTACAATAAAAATGAAGAAACAATGGCGATGGTCGCTCGGTTAAAACGCTTTAAAACGTCTTTTGGAACGTTTTGACGAAAATGGTGGAAACGTAATTTGGCTGTAGCTTTTCATACGATACTCTTATCGTAAAACGGACAACGGAAATGAATTCTACGCGTCAAAATCTATAAGAAAACTCCTTCCAAACGAAGAAATTCGGTCCATCGATTTTCGACAATTTTCCCTATCTAGATAACACACACACATACGCACACAAATATATTCTCCAATGACTTTTCAAACAGTTTTTACGCGACTCGCGAAAAATCCTAAGTCTACAATACTTAGTAGTATACTTGCTATTTACGATAAATATTATTGTGTATATACATAGTTACGATGCAGGTACAACAAGTACACTTGACCAGTATCATAAGGAGCAAGTATACTACCAAGTAAAGTAGAATTGCTCGCACGCGAGCACCTGATTTCTTCGAGTCGTACGAGTGTTCTTCCGCCTTAGATATTACGATATTTCTCGTTAAGATATCGCCTATGAATTCTCGCGCAAAAACGATCGGAATTGGTCGAAAGCCTCGCAACGTTTCTCTTCGCGAAATCCAGGACAAGAACGTCGCTAAAACTACGAAGCTATCGAGAGCTCGAGTTATTCCTCTCAAAGCGTATCTTCAAAATTCGCCTCTCCCGCGTCCTCGTTTCACTTCATTGGCCGATCAATCGTACGTATACGTTTTTTTTCTTACAAGTACTCGACGCCCGAAATCATCCTACGAGCACCGTGATATTCGCGTAGCCACTGATGAATTTTTTTATGGAATTTTCATCCAACGGAACATAATTTCGTAGAACGAACCGTTCGTCGTAATGAAATTAATTTCTTGTAGCGAATGATGAAAAACGAAAGAAACGAGCGACGGACGTACGAATTTCGCGAAATTAATTGGACGAGTACTGTTCTTTCGTTCATCGTCTGCCTTCGCGAAAGCGAATCGATGATTTTTCGTCGAATTCCGCTTGATCGCGCGATTCCAACGACGATCGAAGCCCGTAGGACGATGGCACACGAGGAAGGGAATCGAGACTGTGACCGGAATAATCTCGGGACGACAACTCGGGGATAATTATACGCTCTTGTCGAGGCAACGCATCGCGAACGCTTTAATCCCAGTTTGAACTTGGAGATCTGGCGAGCACCGATAAGAAGCTGCCAGCAGACAAAACGAAGCATTACTATGCGATCGTTTCCGGGCTCCGCGAATCGTAGGAGTCCTAAAGCATCGCGAAGGGGCGTTCGAGTCTGCGCGAACGAGATCGTAGGCAGTTTGTATTCTACTTCGGATGGGCCGTTACCATTGGAAAGAGCTGAATCGCTGCGGTTCCTCCGCAACGTGTTATGAATGGATCCAAGAAAACGATTTTAAAACCGCCCCGTGGATTTATGCTTTCACCGCTATGGCCAGACCGCTGCGAACGATTCCGCGATCTCCCGTTCGCTCGTCGCTCCCTACGGTTAACGACCAATAATTTCAAAATAATTACACCGACGCGTTTTCAATACAGATATTACCCGGAATTAATCGCGGAAATTGCGAGAAACGTCTCGAACGACCTACCAGCCTCGAACGAAGGAAGCCAGTCGCTGCTGCTTCGCTAAAAATAAAATGAAATCCCTCATCTCGAGAAACTCTAGGCTTTTGCCAAAAAAACTAGAGCCTGTTGACGCGTTGCCATCGTTTAAATCGAAATTCTCAGGAATTTAAGTCGCAGCTCGAACTTCGAGCTCGAATAGACGCTAAAATCACGATTTCAATCCTGAAGCGGGTACGAACGAACGATACGACTCATAGGTGCTTCGTTTCAATGTTTACGCGCTTAGCCGCGTCGTTCTCCGACTGCCCATAAATATTTACAAGCGAGATCTCGCGTCCAACGTCCGCGTTTAATTTGAACGGATACGTATCTCGTGCACGGCCAAGATGGATGCAAGCCGCAACGTCTACTCGGTTAATGGTCGTGGATATTTTACGAACATTGTTATGGATATTTCAGGCTGGTATTTAACGCAGCCGTTCCTTCTTCACCCTGGATCTACGAATATAATTGGAATTCTCCCGAGAACAACGCCTATGTCAGCGAGAATGCAGCTCGTGGATCAATTTTTCTCCGTGATGACGCGAGGAGTTGGTGTACCATCAAAATTCTAAAGCCACGCTCTCTTCTCGTGTGTCACACGGCAGGCATCCGAAACCTCTCTAACCAGCCACCGCTTTTATCTGTTTCACTCTTATAAACGCCAGATCCATTGCACACCGATGGACGTCATACGATCCAAACCTCTCGAACCCGACTGGGACGTCCCCAGGCTCAGCTTTTGTTGGTATGAGAGGTATGGAGAGCCAACTAACTACAAATAAAGCTGATTCTGAAGCTAAAGTAGTTACAGTAGTGGTAGCTGTTATTTACTTTACTGGAATAACCATTGACTGTACGAATAAAGCTCATTTCGTTTGCACCAATCAAAGCGTACGTTCTGATTCTTTGACCCATCCTCCGCGGAATTAGCGATAGTCTCGGCTGTTAGTTACTTTATTGGAATAACTGTTAATCGATAACCAGCGTTGATTGAATTTTTTTCCAATCGAATTCATTTTTATTCGAAAATTTAGCTTGCGAGCATTCCTATAAATCGTCACTCAGGACAAGAATTCTTTCCCTTGTCAACGATATAGACCTCATAATCGTTGCGCGTAAAATCCTGGTGACACGTGAGACATGTAGGGGATTGACTAACTGCGAATGAAACTCATTTCGTTTACATCAATGAAGGCGTACTTCCCAATTCTTAGTGATAGAAATAGTGATAATCTCACCTGTTAGTCACTTTACTGGAACGACCACTGATCAAAATTGGAGTCTTTCTATTCCAAAGATTAGTTTACGTGTATTCTTAGGAATTGTTCTCTTTTTCGACATTTTTTTCGTCACTCGGGAGAAGAATTATTTCCCTTGTCAACGATACGGACCTCGTCGTGAACCGTTGCGCGTAAAATCCCTGTAATACATGAATCGTGACTCGTGGTACGCATTGGAATCGTGAAAGCGAGCGCGTCGATAATTCGAGGAAGGAAAGGAAGGTGCCGGACGATCGTCGATGCAAATCGAAGGTTTGACCGTCGAGCGCGCGATAAATCCGGAGAAATGCGCCGTTAAACGAATCCAGTTTGCTTTGCCAAGGCCACTCGCCTTGGGAGAAAGTGGTTTCGAGGATGTAGTGACGTAGCGAGCTGCGAGACGCCTCGGGCTGCCACCGAGCGAGCCAGCTACATTATCGCATCGAAATTCGTGTCGTGAGGAGCAGAGCGCCTTGCGTACGTAACCCTGCTTTTTTCTCTGGACTGTTCCGTCGAGTACCCACGCAAGACGCCTGTACGTTGAACGTCAGTCTTGTTAACATATTGAGGACGGGTGACGAGGTATCTCGTTTTATCGTTTTCTCTCGTGCGCATATCGACGATTCGAGAAATAAAAAATAAATTGATTTCCTTTTACGTTACCGAGGCGACGAAGCCTTGCATATTCTTATGACAAACGACGATGTTAATGACATGGTAATATGGCGATATTAACTAAATAAATTCACGTCGAAATTTTGAACGCGCGTTAAGCGAGCAGAGTGCCGTCCTCAAAGTGTTAAAATTGGTGAACGCATCGAATCGACGAACGATGTTCAATTTATTCACTCGACAGAGGATGGATCAATTTCCAATCCCGTCGAAGGAAGAGATCGTTTTAGCAAAGATTAACTTCTTCAAAAATAGCGTCGGACGGCACGTGGGATGCATCCGTATTTGCCATCGAATTGGGCGCAATCGTCGTAACTTCGTGGCAATTTCATTAGAAATTATGATTCATAGAGCTCCAATTATACACGAAATTTCCGGTGTTTGCGGTTTGGTTGATTATCGCATCGCGATGATTGTACGATTCGTTATTCATGATGCGATTAGTCGTAAATTGGAGCAACGTGCCAATCGAAGCGTCGCGACGCCGACCCTTCGCCATGACGAACGGCACTTTCAAGCTCTCCGTTCCGTGAACGGACATCTTTCGAGCGGATATTCGGACGAATGACAATCGAGGATCCACTCTCGATGTACCGTCTCTTATTCGATATTACTCTCACGCATACGGAGTGCGTCCGCGTGCGCAGACGAAGGCAGAAGGAAAAGCAGGAGAAATTAGCGCGAGAGTAGGGGTGGGAATTAGAGTAAGAGGGAAGAGATACGCTCCGGCAGTTTCGCTAATTAGCTGTCATCGTGAGATCGGTGCTTCGAAATTTTGCGAGCTACGAAGTACGTTAACGAGAACCGAACTTTTTTGTCGTGTCCATTGCGTTAAACACGCGCGTCTTCGATGAAGTAAGCGTTCGCCGTTTAAACGCTTGTAAATACGAACGATTCCAAGGCTTTCCAACGCCGAAAATCGCGATTCTAATCGACGAGACGACGAAAGATTTGCGAGTTGTCTCGTTATATTAATGCTTGTGTAACAGTTTACCTCCATTTTGATAGAATAATTATTGTACGTACATGTACGTATACGAATGCATTGCATTTCTACGTACGTGCTCGAAATATACGCGAGGGTTGGTAACGATGAAAATTATATTGCCCGGGAAAAATTAATTAACGTATCAAAAATGTATCGGTCTCTTTATTTCAGAAATGAACGGAACTTTCCGGCTGACCTAATATTTCTTTTCAGCCATGAAAAATTCACGTTAAATCAACATAGCCGCGTTCTCTCATTTCCAACGTGTACGCAGCAAGTTCGACAGATTTATTTCTGAAAATAATAAGAAACGATAGTCACAGTTAACAAGCATTTATTTCTATCAATCGACGGAGAAGTTCCACAAACGATCGGACATTTTTCTTGTCCAAGCGCGGAAAGTCTCACTTACGGCACGTTTTATTCGTATCCTTGTCGACTTCGATAAAACGTGCTGATTATGCCGATTCGTAAATTATAGAAATCTCTCGTAACGTATGGGAGGAAAAGAGGGGAAAGAAGATAAGATGTAACCGGACGGTCGACGGGAAAACAAGCGAGGGACGATATTAAAATTAATCACGGAGGAGAGCGTTCAATCGTCTGACATTTATCGAGAGAATTTCTTCGTCGTCTCGTCTCATCGCCCTTTAAAATTCCTTTCGGCCTCGACGAGCGACAAAAGGCCAACGGCAGACGCGGGTACTCCCAACCTGCCATAATTACCAGTCGTACCGTGTGCATCGGTACGCAAATAGGTACGTATCTGCCTCCCTACCTATGAAACAATGCCATTCACTCGACTCTCGTTCGTCCGTCTTCATTAGCTAATTCCACGGGACGACCGAAAAAGCTGACGCATAATGAAATTAAACGGCATTCTTCATCGAGCGCGTAAAACTTCCTAAAATCGACCAAGTAAATCGATCGAGTCGGGCCAACTGTCATTTTAGAGAAAATATTAGAGAAAACGAAGAAGAAACGTTCTATCGTGGGTTGAGGGAAATTCGCGGATTCTAAGAGATCTTCTTCGATGCCTCCGCCTCTTCTTATTCTTCTTCTATTTTTCTATTTTTTTTTGGGAGGCTCCTCCAACGATCTTCGATCGTAAAATGGCATCGGAGTCACTCTGAGAGCGACTTCGCTTGCGAAAGAAACCGCCGTTGGAATTTCAACTTTCGCGTGATGCATCGTACGCACGCACGCGCGCGCACCGATTCGCCTCGAACGGCGAACGCGCGAATCTCCGCTCGTTCTTCGCCCACGAAACTCGGATTTTGTTTCGTGGTACTTCTTTTTTCTGTAGGAAATTAATTATTGAGAATGGAAACGAGGAAAGGTGAGGATTATTTCGAGCGCCGACGAAATCGAGGCTTGGAAGGTCGATAAACACAGGGTCGACTTTCCTTCGAGGCGCTTGGCCTCTCTCTCTCTCTTTCTCTCTCGTTACTTTCTCCTCACGCGGACGCGCACGATGTTAGCAGCGACTCGTCGGCAGCGAACACGTTTGCAGAAACGTGAATCGACGTAGCGTGGCGCGCCTCCGATCTCCGCTGGACCGTTTCGCGGGATGCGCGTTCCTTGTTATGCCCGCGAGAATCTCGAGGCTGCCACGAGCGCCGCATCTTCGAGTCAGGCCGTCTTTTCGCTCCGTTAATAACGAGACGCGATCGTAAAGGAAGGAGCAGCCACGAGGTGGAATTTAAAGGCGCTGGTAGGTAGCTTGGTAGAATGAAACCTGTCGAAAGCAGTCGAATGGACCGCGAAGAGAGATCAGGAAGACGTTGTTGCGTAATTCGGCAGGAGAGGAGGAAGAAATTCGGTCGATTCGTTGCACGATCTTCTCGAGAAGATCTCGAGATTTTCTCCTACGCTCGAACGATTTTATGTTCGTGTCTCTGTGTTTGTCGATCGCGCCTTTAATTCATTTGCATCATTCGAAAGAGTGGAAAATTGGTCTACATCACTAATATACGTATTTCTTGACGTATTTCTAAATGATAAGAAAAGAAAAACCATAATGTCGTACACAAAGAATTTATAAATTGATTTAGTTCGATAAAGTTATACATTAAAAATAATTTGAGAAATTCAATTTAATAATTTTGAACACTGCATAAAATAAACCTTTTTCCTTTTTTGTGATAAACAAAGTACACAACGCTTACGAGCTTTTCGTGATGAAGTTGTTTCTATGGGTATTAAAAAACCAGTGGTCTTGATGGTAATGATGGATGGATCGTCTAAGTTTTGTAGGCCTATTTACGTCTTTACTAACGTTCCGATAAAACCCTTCCATTTTTATCAGTCTTCTAAAATTCCTTTTACCAGGAAAATACTTTAATCCGTTTTCAATCGTCACTTTGCACTAGCTCGCATATATGCGCTTATGATGCAAATGGGTTAACGCAGCTAGACAAGAATGAGTAGAAGCAATAATAAAAAATCTATCAAGATTTTTACTAGATACTCTAATCTTTCTCGACGTCGCGCGAGAAAATGCGTAGGCAGTTATGACACTTTGAAAGAACGAAATCTGTCGAAACCAATCGATTGAAACGCGAAGAGAGATCAGAAAGACGTTGTCGCGTGATTCGCCAGAGCGAGGAAGAGAAAGAAATTCGGTCGATTCGCTTTTCGATCTTCTCTAAAAAAAACTCCGAGATTCTTCCATACACCGAAGTATTTTATGCGCCCGTCTTATGCTCGTGCTGCAGCGTTCGTCGATCGCGACGTCAGGCCAACCAAATAAAGACGACGTCACGATGGTAGCAGGGAAGGTAAAGGCATAGATAAAAAATCGAGCGAGATCTTTACGAGGTACTAAGCCTCCTCGACGTCGCGCGAGAAAAGGTGCGAAGAGGATATACGAGGTAGTAAAGGGATCCCTTTTGCATATTTTCCGTGGACTTTACGGTGGCGCCTGAGATATTTTAGGAGCCGTGGCGCCTCGATCTTGATACCGTCTGACCGAGGCCTACATTCTTGCGCGGTGCGCTCACCCGACAAAACACGTCGCTTGCGAAAGAATCCTACGGGTTATTTCCTCCTCTCCCACGATCGACTATCAATCACCGGTTAATACCGGTATGTCAACCGCTCTTGAGCTGTCCATTACCGATTGCGTCAGTCGCCTCTTTCGTCTTTCATCGTTTTCTTCGATGTATTTATCCTCCTTTCCCTCGCGACAGTTGCCATCGACGGAAGAAATTTCGACGAGTCTCGACTCCATCTTCGAACAATGCCGTCTATTAGACGATTTTAACGCGTCGCGTTTAAAAATTAAACAATAAACAAAAAATTAAAAATCCACGTTCGAGAGGTGCCAGAAGCTCCAAACATCGCAAGTGAGCTCGATTATACAGAACGTGGAATGTGCAGAGGGACAACATCGTTATTTTCGTATTGAAAATTCCGGGATGTTTCTGAACCCGATGTGCCAAAGACGCGTCGATGTAAACACGCGTCTTATCTCGTTCCTTCGGTCCGGAAAATCACATTGATCGATCTACTTCATAAATAAAAATTGTACGTTTGACCCGACGGGAATTTTCTGAAAATTCTCTACGATGGTCGAAATGTTAAACAAGAATTCTCGTTTTCCGCGGCGGTGAGCTTTGTAAGTTGATGTCGGTGCGCCTACATACTCTGGCTTTATTCGGCAAGACTCGCGCAACACCTGCTTGCTTATTACTTCCTCGATGCGATCGACGTACAAGAACACGATGTTCCATGGCTCGAAATCGTACAAATATCGCGGAGTAATCTCCGCAGATGTCTGATGAATTATTCGATCAGAATGGTAGGTGTTTTTCGTCTCTGATAAAACTCGATGATTTTACCTCTTATTCCTTTCTATCCGAGTTCTAACGCGATCAGCGCACCGACCTGTCGGAAGGAATTCTTTCGCGTATCTTCGTCGATCGATTTTTTCTACGGGAGAATGGCAATCCTCGTTCGTTCGTATCTGGTCTCGTCGGAGTACGGAGCTCGATGAAGCTTTTCTTTCGCTTTTTACGAGAATGCAGCCACGACAAAACAACAGCGCCGAAACGCACTTCGAGCGCTCTAACGCGATTTCGCGTTGTTAATCGATTTCGTAACGCTATCGCGTAATCCAGTCGAGCACCTGCGCTTGTTATCGAATCGGAGGAAATCTCGTCAGATTGGAGTTTTTATTTCGATGAACGAGAGGCACTATGACTCTCCGAAATCGCGCGTAATTAATGACGCGTGGAGACAGGTAATGACGTCTAAGGTAAGAAGTAGTGCGAAGTGCAAACCGATTGTCGATCGAGCCGATTGTACGATTCCAGTCTAATTACTCGAACGCAAACACGGTATTCGCGGTGCCTCTCCCTAAGTCACATCCTTTTCCACGAATGGTTGCCGTCAATCTACCTACCGACCTACTTATTTACCTTTCAATCTAGCTACTCAAGGATTTTAGTCAAGTGTCTCTACAACGTACGTCGTTCGTTTAACGAGATTTCGACGCCTGTTGATGGTAAGGATCATTCGTTAGTTCGGTTTCACAGATGGTTCAATAGTAAATGGCTACTAGGTGGTCAACAGCGGAACAATCAACTATTAGCACTCGTTGCTACCTAAAATGAAAATGTTACCAACTTCGAACATTTATATCGAACTTTTAAAGCATGGGGATATTCCCCTCGTTGATGGAAATTATGAAACGAATTATTGATGCATCTAACGGTTCGATAATAAATGGCTACTGGGTGGTCAACAATCGAACAATCCACTATTAGCACTCCTTTCTATCCAATATGAAAATTTCACTAACTTTGAACAACTTCGATACTGGTGGCATCGCGTGTCTCGTCGACTTCGCTGTCCTCGTTGATGGACATTAAGAGACAAATTAAACGAACGATTAAACGAACGGTTTAATTGTAAACGATTATTAGGTGGTCAACAGTCGAACAATCAACTTTAGCAACAATTACCACTCGTTGCTACCTGAAATGAAAATTCCATCGTCCTATTCGTCAACTTCGAGCAACTATTTCGAAGCATTAAAGCATGGCGATGCTGGTGCTGACGCGGGTCTCATCGAGTTCGCTGTCCTCGTTGAGGGACATTGAGGAATGAATAAAATAGAGTACGTTGCGGTGCAGCGTCGCTCAAATAATTACCGTGGCAGTCTTCGAATATTTATGAGACGTCGGTAGCTGGATCGCGCAAATGATAATAAATTTCCAAGAATTTCCATTATTCGCGTCGTCGCCCTGACATTGATTATTCCTCGGCGCTGACACCTGTAGGCGCGCCGAGACGAAGAACGATATCGAAAACGAGTGCGATAACGAAGTCGCGATTGGAAAGTAAGACCTCGCTATGAAATATCCTTCGAACGTCTCGGCTTTGTGGTAAATTTTCTCTTCGATTTTCGAGAGACAGAGACACGAGCGTGGATAATTAATATGGAAGGTAGAGTGAAGCGCGACGACGATCCAACGGGAATGTCCTTACGGCGGAATGCTCCTTTGCTGGTGGTGACTTCGTAGAGGCGGAATAAATCCACGGTATTCTCCGCTTCGCGTGGAAGGCGACTTAAAAAGGATCTTAACCACGAGATCGACGTACTTTCTCTTCGAAAAAAAAAGAATCGCGAATCAAGGAATAAAGGTTGTAAGCGCGCCTCTTTTTAAGGAACACCCCTTATTCGATCAAGACTTATCGAAGTCGTGACAATTGACATAGAACAAATTCGATCGTTTGAACTTCTTAATTTGCTTCCACTTGAAAGAACGATATTTTGTACGTTGTTGTTTACATTGAATTTATTTAGCATCGAGACGTGTTCGACTTTTGAATAGAAGATAAACCTAGAAATTGTCTACTTGAAGTTCGTCCAATATGGACGATGCGAAAAAATGAGAAGTTAAAATTCAGTCGTTTGAAAGAATTCATCGAAAATCAGGTAAATCGATTTTCGTTTACGAATCTTGTGTTTCGTGGGAACAAATGCGGCGCGAAGAATGAAAATTACTGCCATCATCACGAATTGAATTATTACTCGATTACTAGATCGAAGAACGAACTTGATAACTTCGACGAGCTTGGAAATTTGCTTAGGCGTGGCTAATATTCGTCCACGTCGATCGTTCCTTGGATTCGGAAGAACAGGATCGACGGAAATCCTTCTTCAAAATTTCCATCGACGAATAACGACTTCGCTCCGTGCGACCGTAGTCGCGTCGAATTTACAACGTTCTTCGGCTCCCTTCGGGATAATGCAAACGAGTCTCTGAAAATTCGCTTCGACTGCGCGTAAAAAGTCGATTTAAAGGAAAAATCCTTGGGAAATCGACTCGAGGATTTTTTCGTCCCGTAAGAAATGGACTTTACTTATAATCCAGACGCGTTCCGCGCATATAGAATAAATCAGACGACGCGAAGGGGCGCGCGCGCGCGTAATTGCGTTTCGATTTGGTCGCGCCGAAAGTGGAATTTACTCTTCGATTCGACGCTCGTTCGATTTCAATCGGTTTTAGGCGCTCCTCCGTGGCGGAGAATATTTTCGCGGTATCTCTTTCTCCCGAACGCGGCGTTTATTGACAAAGCGCGACGATTGGCGGGTGAATTGCTTTCGCTGAACGAAGAACGTTTAAAATTTAAAAAGCGATTCGCTTCGCGCTCTCGTGAACTCGTCGTGTTCTCGAGATTCCTCGAGACGCGGTCTCCTAGGGACAGCCAGGGGGAGGGAGGGAAGAGGAACGGACAAGCAAGCAAGTAGCGAGGGGACCGACGAATCGGACGGCTTTGTTCTCCTTTTGTCCTTTTTCCTTCGATTCCTTCCCATTCTGCCTCGTCGGTGCGCGCGCCAGTGGTCGAGCGTGCAAATACCAAAAAGTGTTTGTCAATTTCGAATTTAGAAGCGAGTGGACCGAGCAGCTAGCTATACATCGAGCGTACTACGGATCGACGCGGCCGAACGGTCCAACGAAAACATTTGACGCAGATTTCTGCGCCATATTCCGTGACCGATGCCGATGCATCGACGAAAAATCAATATGCGTCGAGAAGAAAAAGCGAAGAGCGATTGAGAGAGAGAGAGAGAGAGAGAGAGAGAGAGAGTGGGGGGAGGGGAGTATTTTTTTCTTTGGATTTCTATTATCGGGTGCTCGTAAATTGGAAGCTTCTAGGAACGCGAAAAAAGGCGCGAGTGAAAATTTTATACCGTTGTTTCGCCATCTCGGTGTTTTTTGTTTAACGTTCCGCGGGCAAATGGAAATATTGACTGGTTCGGCGAAAACTGCATCTTTCCTACGAAACGCGGTTCTCGTACGTTTGGAATCCTGCGGCATGGCGAATGCATATTGCGTGTTTGTACGTCCAATGGAATGATTCGAGAAAGCAAAAAGCGGTAGTCGAATTTCGTTAGAAAATCGCAAAAAATAGCCGGGAGGAAAAAATTCCCGGAAATAAATAGAAAACGAAGATTCGATTCTTCCGATACTTTTTTTTCCCCCTATGCTCTTTTACCCGTGAAATTCATTTACACGGTGATTGAATTCTTGCTTTTATCGCCATAAAACGACTGACTATTTTTAAAAATTGCCCTTGTTAATTTTCATTCGAACGCGTATCTTCTTCTAACCGTGTCGCGTACCATGCTCGCGTGTCGTGCTTACGGGTAAATCGTGCATAAAGCGCAGCTGGATGCTCGTCGATGGATCGAATTTTCCAGCCTTTGAGTTTTCCGAAGCGTTCGATCGTTCCACGCGCGATCATCGAGTTACGGATATGCCAGAGAATCAAGCGCAAACACGGAAGGAAGATAATCGCGACGCGAGATCGTTTCGAACCTTCGTACATCGTCGCGAAATTGCAAAGCGAATCGGCAAAATTCTTCCCTGAAGGAAAATACGTTTTATCGAGTGCACAGCATAAAAGACACCAACGAACGAACAAAGAATTCAATTTGAAAAAGTACCGAACGTTGCTTTTACCACGATGCTCGGTCGTACGTTGGAGCAGTAGGGGCGCGTAACACCGACGAAGGGTGGCTGAAAAAAGTATTCCTGAAGGGGCGAAACGGGAGAAGAAAGAGGAGTGGTACGCAAAGCGGATGCAGATTTTGATAGATGCGGCTGGGAAATGAAATTAAATGAAAACAGTATGTCGAAGTAAATGAAGGAGAAAATGGTGGAATACTTTCGACGGTTGTCGGTTTGCCGGCGCTGGTCCGACCGACTATACGCAAGCGTTCGATCGAATGGATTGACCGATTGCATATTGCATCTGCCCAATATCAAAGACCCTCGTGCTCAATTAAATCATCGACTGGCGTCGTTTGAATAACGGAGTGCCTCGTATATGACGACCGCGGAAACAGAGGCGATCACGACCGAACAATTTCGTTTAAAACTTGCCGATGCAAATCGGAGAGCCCGCCGCTCTCTCCGTATTTTCACCTTCTTTCTTATTCGATAACCGCGCGCGCGCGCGTTGTATTTTTTCCCTCTCCGCCTTGTGTGCTTCTTTTTCATTTATTTCGCTTAGGCAAATATTGATTCCAGGCTAGAGCCTCTCGCGCGTGTTGCGCTAGATCTCCAAACGAAAGTTCCGTCGAATTTATTTATTTCTAATTAATTTTTGTTCGCTCTGGTGAATTCCAAGCTTCTAGGTCGCATCTACCTAAGCTAACGTGAGATATTAACGCTAACGCTAATAAAGCTAACGACGTTTGATAACGCCCTTCTTCATCTGGACTGAGCTTTCATGGAAACAGGACCCAAACGAAATGTCGTCAGCCACCTTCGGCAACATTTCGCAAGTATTTTCTGCCTGTTTCTCGTCGCCTCCTTTTTTTGGAAATCGTACAGCATACATTGTCTTAAATTTGCTTCTTCTTCAGCTATGTTGGCAGTTCTAACGGTTTAAGGAAATTGACTAACACGTGGATAAATTTCTATAAATCGTCTACAACATCCTAATGCACCTGTTTAAGTCGGTTTCGATCAGGTCAGAGTCACTCATTCATTTCGTATCTATCTTCATTTTTTATTCGACAAGAGTGCCAAGGGTTTGTCGAAAAAACGAATCCTCCGACCTTCTTGAAGTTGATTTAGTCTTCGACTGTTGGATTTTGGCAAGTGTCCATCCTCATCCAGTGTCTCTCATTAATTTTTTCTAGGTCTTCTCTACGAGTGGAATGTTCAATGCGCTCTCGATGTTATCATTCCTCGAGGTACGACGAATAGTACGACCACCAGAAGCGGATACGATCAAAGCGATATTCCACGTACATTTCTACGTTCGAAGCTTGCTGGATTGCGCATCCTTCGATCTTCCTTAATATTTCAAGGGACTACCGTTTCGTTCGTTCGCTTACGCGATTGTACGATCCAACGAGACAATATCAATTTTAAATAAGAAAAAAAACATAAATCTTCTTTATACGTTCCCGATCATTTTTAATATGCATTGCGACGATCTCGAGGTCACACGTGGATCGAGCCTTCTAAAAATTCTATTTCGACATGGCGAGTAAGTTTTGACATTTCGAGAAAGACGAGGTCGAAATAATAAGGAAATGAAAGTATGCATCTTGTAGATGTTATAGGTCTTTTTCTGGAAAGGACGCTTGTTCCAATAAAATGTCGAGTTTGGAAATGCCAAGTGTCAAAATGCTAACGTCGTTTCGTACGGTAGCGGCGCGACACTGATCGACGATCGCGCTCGTGTGATAAAGAGTTGTACGCGAACCGTTAATGAATGAAGACCTATAAAAATAAAAAGTGGTATTTCAGTAGAGATCGAATACAAAATAACGAAGCAGGATTATTATAGGATCGCTTGTAGACTTATCGATTATTAAATTGGCTACAACCCCAAAACCCGGGATTGATGGTCTCCTTCTGCAACTATCGAAGGAGGATTCAATTGTTAAATCCCTACAACTTCGAAAGTGGAATACTATTGTTAAGTTCCTACAACTTCGGAAGTGGTTTCAGTGTATTCCCTTGCTTGAGGAGTTCCTGTGCGATTCGAAGGTGCGAATTTTACCTGGTACGCGAGAACGATATTCACGGTGATCGAAATTTCGGGGGGAGGAGCCGCGAAGTCCTCGACGGTAGACGGTCGAGCCTACAGAGATGGAGGAAGGGCGAACGAACGAAGGGAATGTATTTCCGCTTACGGTGAGCCACGCGTTTTCACGCACGAGACTCTCGAAGGTGCGGTAAAGAACACTCGCAGGATTTTATTCCGATATCGTGCGTGGAAACCTCTCTCGGAGCCACGGGATAGAGGGGTTCTCGATAGGCAAGAAATCCAATAGTCGTGTAGCAAGTGCCATTGAATACGATGCACGTACTGGATTTACACCGTTCGGATTTATATAGGATGGCGATCGATACACGCCGCGGTTAAAAAACTCTCCTCTTTTTTCCCTCCGTCGTCGTTAATCATCTCGCGATTTATACCCGAAACGGACTTTCAACGAGATGCACAATTACGAGGAAATTACGAAGGACGGACGGCTGGACATTGCCGCGGAAACGATATTAAGGTCGCGTCAATTAAGAACTTTCCTTCGGCCGAATTAGCACGAAGCCGTGAGATTGTTACGCAGGGGAGAAGAAGCAAAGAAAAAAAAGGGTGAAACGGTTACGTAATAACGACGTCGTCTAATCGTTCTTGAAGGAGAACGTCGCGATAACGAAAGTTCGATTCGTTCGACGAAGAGATCGAAATGCGTTTCGAAAGCGAAAGAAGGAAGCGACGAGTGAAACGTGTATTCGAAAAATCGAGAGAATTTAATATACGCGGCACCAAAAAAGACTCGAATGAAACAGGCGTCAAGGAGATCGTTTTTTTATCTGTCACGCGGCAAAAGTCACCCATAATCGATTGGATAAAATTATGTGTAATAGTCGACGTCGTACTGTGTCAAGTGCGTCGAAAAAAAAAAGGAATAGTTCCTAGACGTTTTAATTAGAGATGACTCAAAGTTGGACAGTCCGCAATTACGTAGGTGCATGTGCTAGTTATTTGATCTTAGATGTTTGTACAGATGTCCGTATACTTTTGAATATCGAAGATAAAGTCAGACGGTGTTTAACCGTGCTTGAAAAGAAGTATTTTAAATTATCTTTGCTGGCGTTTCGATCACTGTACCAATTTGTTATTTGACAATCCTTTTTTGTCATACGTTATTTCGCATGTTTTACATTTCTACCAGATGGCAGGATCGACAAAGCGACGGAAACTAGTTTCGATTAGAATTTAAGCGATAGGCATTCGTGCGAAACTTTTGATCCTTAAACAACGCCGAGAAGAGAAATTGCAAAGATCCATCCTCGGATTAGGGAACCCGAGAGCACCGATATAATCGTAAATTCGGTTGGTTATCGGTGGCAGCCTTTATATTAAACGGATTGCATAGAGATAGCACGCTATCTTGTTCGTATGAACGATAATGCCGCGATCTACAAGTGTTTGTAACTCCAAGTGTTCTTAGTTCGAGATAGTTAGCCTCTTGTAACGACAAGAAGCGCTCCGTGTTATCGCGCCAAATACGACGGACGGATTTTCCGTGCGCGAACCTTGTATTCGTTGCAGCGGTTCCTCCCTTTCGACCGGACCACCCTTTCTTTCGCCTTAGAAAATTCTTAGCATTTCAGAAAGGAGACGATCAAACTTTGATGCTTACTCGAAAATTTGTTCCAAATTTTACTAGTTTCCAAATGTTTCTCGTTTTCAGTTTGTTCCAAATGTTTGCGACAAACGTTTTCCTTTAGAAACGAATCAAGAACACGAAAGATAAGAAGTTTAGGGTAATTCGCGGAGGAAAACGTTATTAGACAAATCAAACGTGACAGTGAGTTTGAAATTCGTTGCTGCCCTATTTTTAACGTCGGTAGACTTTTTTGTCGCGTATCTGAAAAAGTAGAACAATTTTGTATGCGAAAGCAGAGACGAATTCCAACGCCGCAAGTCGACCTCTGACTTCTTCAGGACAGTCCTTGAGAGCGATTCACGCCAACTCCTCGATCTCCACGACTTTAGCACGACACGAAGATTTCCTCCTCTTTTCATCGTTTATAATTCTTGAGCTTGAGATAATTTAAATTTACGCTATTCTTCTCCCCGATTCAACACTGAAGGAGATTGATCACGACGATGAGGAAAGACCAATTCAACAGAGAAAAGTAAAGAAACAATTCCGCTGGATTATGTCGCACTTCGAGACAACTTCGTCGATTAACCGGAAAAGGGATCGCAAACGGAAAGGGAAAGAAGAAGGAGACTCGAGAGCGAGTTTGCGCGTTGATAGAAAGCGACGCGGATCGCACGACGGTCTGAATCGATACGGCGAGTCGCGTTCGACCCTCGGCTGCTCTTCCGCGTTCAATTCGTCATGCTAGAGTTCGGTTCGGCTTACGACGACCGAGCCGGAGCGTCGTGACGTCAATGCACGCCTCCCTAAACCCTTGTTATCGCATTACGGACGTCGATGGGTAACGCGGTCCCACCGCCGAGAGACAGTTTGCTCGATCCTGGTTGTCGCTTCACGCGGTACGCACGGCGCCAATCGTCGAGATTCAACCGGAAAGACGAGCGAATATGACAAGATCGATCATCATCTTGCTTTTTTCGACAGTTGTCGTCGTAATTCGGACGACGTGCAAATCGTGCGTGTAAAATTCGTAATGACGGCCGATCAGAGAACGATGATAATTGTTGAAGCGTTCAACTAGCTTCGCTATGTGAGAGGAGTCGACTCAGTTCGAGTCTCAGGTCGCATAGCGACGCGGCATTTTTTCCCAGTAATGCCTAACATTTTAGACAATACTTGTGCTCCATACCAAGCCGCACGTAGGCTAAAGACGAAAGCCAGAAGCCGAAATTCTTGGAAATCTTGAACGTGGCTGCTACGAAAAGGCAAGAAGTACCTAGAAAAGGTAAGAGATACCTAGAGAGGGCAAGAAGTACCTAGAGGGGGCAAGGAATACCTAGAAAGATCAAAAATACCTAAAAAAGACGAATGCTTGCACCCCACCCTTTTTGTATAACGATTCTCCTTCTATTCGCGTTCTAACCCTTGAACAATACTCTTCTAGTCTAACCGTCGAACAGTACATCTCGCGCCTCGTATCGAAACATCTCTTGTCGTAGCCCACGCCTCACTGGAATCTGTATCAAGAAGTGTAATTAAAGGTAGTGAAGCAGACTAGTGCTTTGGTAGTAACGAGTGAATAATAACGATTAAAAAAAAACAGTCGATGATGGATGACTCGAATCGAAACACTTTTCAACAATGGTTATATTCGATCAGCTTCGTACAGGAACACGGTCACCTGGCAAATCGTCAATGAGCGCTACGAATCAAACGAAATTGAATTAAATAGGATGGAAATGCATGTTGACGCAAGTAGGCTTAAAAGTATCCTTTCCCCGCTCGATCTTTGTCTCTCGATTTCGTTCAACGGGTTCACCTTCGAACACTAGTCCAAACGAGCGTTCTGAACATAATATCGCTACTCCTTTTAATCTCGGTTAGCCTTGAACTCGACGGCGCGCGCGTTCCTATTGATCACGAGCCTAGAAATTGGCCGTTTCAACCGGTCGATGAGTTCCGCGTCGAAACTCGAGCTTTTTACGAGCAGACGTCGAACGTGGGAGACTCGAAAACGCTGGGGACGTCACGAATTTGGCGTGGGACGCCATCGAATAGGGATTAACGCGATCGACGTGGCCGTATATTCCGCGCGGCTTCGAAACCACTTAACGCGGCAACTTCGCGCACTCAAGCGGGCTTCCCTAAACTTTGGTACGTGAATAACGCGTATCCGTAATCGATGATAATGGAGCAAGATGCGCGGGCATACGGCGGCAGCGTACGTCTGGTACGCGCCTCGATGGCCCAACTGTTACCTGCGCAGGGTTCTTTAGGACGTGACTATAAACGTTGATGGGCTCGCGGCGACTCGTCGCACGTTCAGATGTCGTAATTATCTTCCCGTGTTCCCATCGCTAGCTCATCGAGCTTTTACGGTCTTTTGACGTCATAAAGGTACCCAAACGAATAATAAACCGAAACTTACTCATCGAATATCGCGATGGAACTGATCCCTGCTCCGACGCCTTTTCCTTACGCTTTCCACGCACACGCGCATACAAGCACAGCATCAGATACCTAAGGATGCTTCGACAATCGCAACGCAAACGATATTTTATCCTCGCTCGATTCGATGTCATTCGCTCGCTTCTTACTTCGTCCCTACACCTATTATTCGCTTCATGCGATCGATCGGGCCAAAGATCCTTTTCTCAAGAATCGTCGTTAGCTCCAGAATTCGTTCGATCGAGTTCACAGCTCGAGATCAATCAAGATCGGACGATCTTGCTACTTTTCAAGCCCAGAAATATCGAAAAGAATTTCAAGCGCCTCGAAACAAAAAGATCTTCCAAGAACGATCCAAGAAGATCTAACCGAATCGGAAAAGCGTTCGATAAGTTCGATAGGCCTAAGAAGTCTCTCGAATCAAGAAAATCGTCCAAGAACGATCCAAAAAGATCTAACAGAATCGGGAATGCGTTCGAAAAGTTCGATAGATCAAAGAAGAAGATATCCATCGTTCTCTAGGTCAACGATGATCGCGGGTGATCGCGTTACGCTATCGATTTGCGAGAAAGAATTTACCGGCAAGTAGATCGAATCTAGTTCTACTCCTCTCGCTGTCCTCGTAGCCCTGAAGATCGTCCTCGTAATCGTCGTAGTCCTCCCTCGGATTCCTATCGTCCTTGTAGCTGGCATTTCTCAACGACGACGACGTGGAGGAGGAGGAAGACGAAGAAGAGGAAGAGGAAGAGGATCTCTGTGTGGCCTGTCGTACTTTCGCCTGATGGTTCGGGCTGAAGATAACGGCAGGCGGAGGCGGCGTCGACAGCTGAGAACCCTGAAGACGTCTCTGCAGGTATCTAGCCAGTAGCGCCTGAACCGCGTCTGTCTCGGCGGAGCCTGGAAGACAGAAAGAGAGACGAGCTCGTCATCATCCGCTTCGACAATATTTTCTTTATTTCTATGTCTCTTCGGGATCTCGTAATTCTTTCTCCCTCTCTCTCTCTCTCTCTCTCTCTCTCTCT
>JAITYT010000488.1:310725-326937 GCA_025433975.1 Liostenogaster flavolineata
CGTTCGTTAGTTCGTGCGTACGTTCGTTTGCCTTCTGTGCTTTCTCTCTTTCATTCGTTCTTTTTTCAGTTCGCTGAAAAATTTTTATTTTTTTTTCTACGTCTAGTCTTTCGTTAGTGGGTAGCAAACGCGGAACGACGACTGGCCGCGTCGTTCGAAAACGTGCTGCGTTCTAAAGAGGAGAGCAGTCTTTCTTTCCGCCTTCCAGGCTCACGTGCGTGCTACGGGGCTCCTTTCCGTCTTCTCTCCCTCCCGCTCTATCTCTCTCGCACTCTCGAGAGCACGCCGTTGCTAGATCGAACTACGCAAGATAACGATTTACGTAATGGCGATCGACTTAATTAATTAACCGATCGGTTTAATCGATAGATCGACTTAATTAACCCATTGGCTTGAAATGTCGATTCTCTCGAGAAAAGCCTTCGCTTGGAAACACGGAAATTCGCCGGTCTCTCGCTAAATTTTTGTTCATTAAAAAGCAACGCGCAATCTGCGAGTCATTAAATATTCTATAACGGATGGATTTATGGAAAATTTTCATTATCTACGTAAATATGCATCGTCGACATCTTGGATCAATAGCCCGTAGTTCTAAGGATGAAAATCGAGGAAAATTCGCGAGTCAATGGGTTAATTAACCGATCGATCGAAAGAGAAAAATTTGTGACGAATCGAGAGTTCGTCGATCGGCGCGTTAAAATCTTCGATCGCGACGCGTACGCTTCGCGTAACTGGTCGAACTGCTACCGGTTCATCTCGAAGGAGAAATCGATTTTACGCGCTCAAAGAGGCTGGCTATCGACTTTCGAACGTTCCTTTTGCACGGTAAATTTATCGGCAAGCCACTGGATGGACGAGGATGCGACGAATTCTCGATGGAGTCCGCTCGTGTCACGATAAATTCCACGTAGCTCCCTGAATTTATCGTTGAATCGCGTAGTCCCACGTGCGCGCATTGATCGTTAACGGCTTCAGAACGACGTTCGAAAATTTTCTTCGCGCTCGTAATTCGCCGCGCTGTTCGACAATCCGTGCCAGAATCTTTTCCGTTTCTCGAAACGACTTCTCGTGTCGCCCTCTTGCCTCGAGACATTTACATCTAAATTACGCGACAATCGTCGAAGACGAGACCAAGAAGTGCTTCCTACGAAGTATCGATAATCGTCGCAGACCGACGCGCAAAAGTAAAACGAAAAACCGCGCGGATCGTCCAGACGACATTGCGCTCGAAAAGATTCCACTGGAAAGCGGAACGCGTCACGGCGAAAGTGTTGAATAATTTATCGACGTCGTAAAGATAACGCGCGAACACGTGGTGTGTCGTTCGATAAACGAGTTCGAAGCGATTCGTACGATTCATTCGGTCAGTTAATCGAAACGAAAATTTCTTCCTTCTCCGAAACAGCGAGACGTCGAAATGGTTGGTGAAATCACGAGGAAAAGTCAATCGAGGAGACTCCTACTATCCATTCAAATAAGGAAAAAAAAAGGAAGAAGAATGGAAGAAAAAGAAGAAAAATAGAGAAAAAGGCAGACATCCGCGCCGCTCTTAAGATAATGGAAAATTACGAAATACCTGGGCGTCGAATCGACGGATTTGCTCGACCTCGGTACACGGAGGCTCGAACGGTTCCCGAGATCGAGGAGAATTCGAGGTGCTTCCTCGCGCGTGAATCGCAAGACGTCGAGCGGAGGAAAGGACGTTATTGAAGGAGGAAAGGCTGGGGGAAGGAACAGAAGCGAAAGCCGTAATGCACGGAAATGCAACGCGTTGAAAGGGGGAAGTCGCGCGGATGGAAAGCTGCGCGAAGACTGGAGTGTTGGCAAAAGGGAAAGCAGAGAAAGAGGGTGGAAGAAGACGCGAGAAGGAATTCGCGCGAAGCGACGAAATCTTCGGCAATGGGGAGATCGAATAAGCGTTAGGCGACGAGTCATCCGGAAGAAAATCGGCCGCGTCCGAAAGAAGGATTTAATCCTGAGCGAGAAAGAAGCGAAGGAGGCTCCGACGGATGGAAAGGCGAGAGTCGAGATAAAAGTGTGTCGAAAGATGTCGCTAAGTCGAGAGTCATTTTTCTAGCGCTTTCAAAAAATATCCCACAAAAAAGCTTCGATACGTGCGTCGGAATTAAATCTTTCGAAGGCTCCTTCGTCCAAAGATCTTTCAATCTTTCCAAAGAAAGATTTAATCTTGAGCGAGGAAAAAACGAAGGAGGCTCCGACGGATAGAAAGACGCAATGGAATCGATATAAAAGTGTACCAAAAAATTTCACCAAGTCTAGAGTCAATTTCCTAGTGCATGGAAAATGATTCGTTGCGTGCGTCGAAACTCAATAATTGACTTTTGAGGGACGTCTAATTACTCCTTTCTTAATAAAAGGATTAAGGCGCTTTGTAATTTGCAAGAATACAAGAAATTGATTTGCCGATCAAATCAGTCAAGAAGAATGAAAATCGGCAGGAAGAATTTTTGCAAATTTTTGATCAAATTTGAGAATCGACGAACGAAGGAAGAATCTTCTGAGCGCGTAATTAAATCGAGTAACGGGAAAATTCATTAACGAAGAACATCGAGAACGGTCTGCGCGAACGTCCTGACGTTTATCGAGAGTAAATTAGCACCGATTTCGCGCTACGACGACGTCGACGATAACGACGAGGACGACAACGACGACGACGACGACGAGAAAATTCCCGTGGAGACGGGAGATTTAATTGCGAGGGCGGTCGAGCGTCGATGAAGCAGGGGATCCTTGACCCCGACGACCGTCAGGGGCCACTAGACGCGAGAGTCTCGTTGAGTTTGCATTTGACGTTGAAGTGCGTACGCGTGTCCACCGATCGTTCGAGCGCTGTCGATGGACCGACGGATTTATCGTCGGACAAAAAGAGACGCATCGTCTCCGTTCCCACGGAAGTCGAGTCCAGTCGAGTCCGGTCGAGTCCGGTCGAGTCCGGTCGGGCTCGCAGGACGATTTCGAGGACGAGGCGCGTCCCGTGCGCTCTCCGCTGTCACGGAATTTCGAACGTCTGTACATATTTGAATACGGAGGATTCCGATGCACGGGAGGACGGACACTCGAGGCCACGCTACTCGATTAGGCAGGCGTTTGATCGAACTTTGGGTGAAACCGATTGGGTGGACAGACCGCTTTGTTGATTCCTGCCATTTTTGATGATACTAGCAGCGTCCGACTATGCGACGTCAATATTATGGTTTGTAATGGTGCCTACACACTGCTCGTGCAGATAATATCGTTTTTGAGTGAGAGAAGAATTTATTTTTGGTTAGCCTTCTTGAAAGGTAATCTCTAAGCGATGCTAGGGATAATGCGTAAACATCAAAAAGATGTGTCGAAGAAAATCGTAGTCTATTTTCCTAAAAAGTGCACGGAGACCTACCTCGCATCTAATCAATCTCACATTTAATCGTTTATTTGAATTTTTTAATCGATTTCATGTAATCTTATTTCTCCTTTCACCTCTTAGGTTTATTAAAATTACGTGGTAGGTTAGTAAAATAAACGTGGATTCTTTTATTGCCTAAAATTCCGTGCTTCAAAGAATTAACCGCTGCTCTTCGCCTTATTTGTGTTTTCATCGCGAATTAGTTAAGATCTTTCTCTCCTTTTCTTAACCTAACTTTTTCACGATTTTCCATCGAAGGCACGCGGTGACTTTTCGCTCGAAACGAAGGCTTCTCCTCTCCAGTCGCGTCACGAAGTACGCGACGACGCGTTTCACTCGATCGATCGTTCGAATCACGCTAGGAAAAGATCGAAGGCCATTTCGACAGAAGACGAGACCCGAAAATGAGAATTTCGAAAACGAGATCCTTTTCGTCGCGTCGATCGCGTCACTGTCGACGACTTCGCGTCATTCTCGTAATCTACACGAGCGAAGCGAGAGACGAGAGGAACAACGACGAGCGAACAAAGCGAGTAAAGGTCAAAGGAAGCTCGACATACGTGGCTCCGCACATGCTCGAAGGCCAATTTTAAAAGCCACGATCGATCGTGGCATCGATACGGTCGCGCTTCCAGTGTTCAATTTTTTTTTCGATGCGAAACACGATGGACGACGCAACCTCCTCCTCCCTCTTCTCCTCCTCCTCCTCCTCCTCCTCGTTGGGCCGACGCGTGGAAACGGAGACGAGATCATAAATCGCAAGCGTAGAGCGATACAAAATCACTGGAAACAATAGCCGAACGATGTATTTTTTGTTTCACGAGAAGGTTATTGAAACGCTCCTCTTCTCGTCGCAGTTGAAATTTATTTTTCACCTAACGCGTCGAACGCGAGAGGAAAACGCGATTACGCGTCTTGTTTAATCCTTCGCGTGAGGCGAAATAATCGAGCCCCTTTCCCCCCTCTCCACCCCTATTTTTCTACTCTTTCTCCGGCTTTCCGTTTCGCATATTCCTCCTTCGTTCTCTTCCCTCGTGTACGAGATATCGTCGAGTAGATTTCTTTTGTCGCGGATACGCGCACAAACGCCGCGAGCTCACGCGTAATCCGCATTGTTATTGTCGGTCGCGATTGTATCTCGTTCTGGACGCGGAAGGAAATCAGCGGTCGGGTCCCCCGATGCGCCACGATCCGCGTCGGATCGATTGTGAACCGATGAAGCGTCGATAATAAGGATCGTCGACGTCATCGAAGAGAACCAATGATTCCTATCCGTTCGTATTTCTTCTCTCTTTCTTCCTCTCCGAGTATCGCGAGTTCGATTTAATCAGGAATCGATTTGGAGTACAACGAAGAAGATACGCGTGGCGCAACGTTTTGTCGATTACGAGAGTATTCTTGCCGCGAGATATTGGATGAGCTACGCGAACGCGGTTGAACTCTTTGCGATTAATATTATAACGTGATGGGAATGGGAAATAAGTTGTGCAAATTGGATCTTATCGCTTCCGTTCGAAAGCTACTTTACTTTTGGATTTCGCGTAATCGAGTTATTGGCTCTAGGCACAAAATATACAATGCATACAAGATATCTACACCATTGTCATTCCCAAAGGAACGTGAACATAGTCGTGAACGTAATCCGTAACAGCGATCGACGAACCAACTAATATAATACTATTGTAAAACCCTGCATTTTGAAATCATTTTTTGAATTAAATTTCATTTAAAACATTTATATATATATAATAAAAATAATATTTGTCGATTAAATTTTATTTAAAATATGATATATATATATATATATATATTTATAGTTAAATGATAGAGTTATTTAATTTTATTTCACTTTATACGATAAAAATTTAAAAATAATTTTTATGGTATAAATTGGGATAGAAATATTTTATGTAAGTTAATCGTTGAATTGTAAATATGTGGGAAAAAGTATTTTAAATTAAATATAATCAATAAAAATTATATTAAGATTCATTGTTCTATAACAACCGCTGACCTATCGTAAATAATCGCAAAGATCTCCGTAGCAGAATTTTCGATTTCTCCTACAACACTTTCGCAGTTTCGACGAACCCCAAATTCGAAAATCTGGAATCGATCCCTCGATTCGAACGATAAAATCGAGCAGAAACGCGAGAAAACCCGATTACTTCGATCGTCATCGTTTTTGACACTTTCCTTAACCTGCATTCAGCGCGAGAGACGACCTCGATAAAGTAACGAGAGAGAGAAAGAGAGAGAGAGAGCTAGGAAGAGAGGGAGACGTCAAAATTATCAGTGAACGAGTTACTCATTCTATCGAGAAGACACGAGAAGAACGATGAGTCCCGTTTCGCGAGATTGATCTAGCTTCGTCGATCCGTTATTATGTCGATGTCGACGTCGACGTCGATATCGAAACTCCTCTTGGCACCCTTCACCACCGTCTTGATCTGCTGTTACGTGCTGGTGATCCTGACTCGAAGATTCGTTCGCGATCTATCGAGACTATTCAAGTACCTTTCTACGGGGACATTGGATTCCTCGACGGTGAAGTTTCCACGTCTCGATCGCGAAATCGACAAAAAAGGGCAAATTTTCGAGAAAGAGAAACAGAGGGACGCGTCCACGACGGCGGGAAGTACGCGCGAAAAGCACGCAATTGCCTCGTAATTACGTCGACATCGATATCATCGTTGAGTCGCCATCGAATTTCATCGATGACGACGCTTATCGCGACCAGACGCTTTGCAAATCGCTTTTATCCTTGCCCCTTTTTCCCCGATTTATTTCGATCGTTATTTCGTAATTTCGGGAAGCCGACCGATTAAATCGAGCCCGTAATTCGTGTCGAGTGTCGCGTTATACCGTTGAAAACACATCGTATCCACGAAATTCCGTCGACAATGTTTTTAATCCTTCTCGTGCAGGATCGAGTCGCGATAGAATCGCTTTCGAGCTGATTGTCAGCTCGTAAAAAATTCTTCGCGCGAGTAACGTCGTCTTCGGTGGAGGGCCGATCTTTCCATCGATTTCACACGAATAAATCTACGTTCCTTTAAAAATGTACGTCCTTTAAAAACGAAGTACGACGTGGAACGAAGGAAAAATAAAACGGAGCTCGAGCATCGAAAGACGCGCGGAGACGAACGCACGAACGATATGACAAAAATTAAAAAAGCGAACTCGGGAAAATATTGAAAGAGGAAGCGATTCGTCCTTCGAGTTGGAATCGAACGACGGAAGCGGATCGACTGAATTTTCGTCTTTTATGAATTTTTTTTCTCGGTCGTACGCAAACTACGTCGAAGAGGCGAGAGTAGGACGACGTCTTTAAATCACGATCGCCGTCTCGCTCGTTACGTATGCGCAACTCAAGGAATTTTCGATAAACATCCCACCGTCTAGCTCGAGATATTTTCGATCCTCCGTACACTATATTCCACGGTCGTGAGAATCCCAACTGGCGCGCACGTAATCGGAAATGCAAGTCAAACGACGCTACCCTGGATTCTCTTACTCCGTCGCGTCGCGTCGTAAGATTAACCTTTCCCTGTCTGTTAACAGGGTGAAAGAAATCCAGTTGTTAGAGGAGCGAAATTCCATAGAAATGGTGATGGAATTGGCGACGATGGCGACGACAACGACGACGATAGCGACGACTATAGCGACGACGGTGACCACGAAAACGATGAAAGAACCTCGCCGAGAGCCGGGAAACGATAAAAAGGAGGAAGCGAATCGAAAGGACTCGAGAGACGAAAAGAAAACTCAGCGAGTGCCCATGGAAATTCTAAACGTATCGACGATCGTAGATGGGAATACTCCGACATGGAAAATCGATGACGAGTTCGCGACGAGTACCGAGGTCGAGAAGGAATCGACGGGAAAAATGGAAATACTGGAGGAAAGGGGGAGAAAAAATAACGAAGTCGACGAAGAGGGGAGGACGTCGAGTCTCGACGCGATCGTCGAGAGCCTGAAGCGCGAATTGACGAAGAGAAACGTGAGAGGGAGTGACGCGATAGAACGCGTGTCTCGATCGCGATCGAACGAAAAGTTGAAGGAAGTGGAACAAAAGAAATACGACGATGTGCGTTTCGAGAGAAGATCGACAGAAGTGTTTAACGATAATGAGGAAGAATGTAGCCCGATACGAGAGAGCTACAAAGAACCGGCACAAGGATCTATCGAAGGATCGATAAAGAACAAATGGACGGACAGCGACCAAGTGGAAGACATCGACGTGTGTTTCGAATCGCAATCGAAAGTGATTGATAAAGATAGAGAAGAAAATCACAAAGTATCGGATCCACGATATATCAAGGAATCGATAACGAGATATTGGATGGATCACGGAAAAGTGGAAGATATGGACGTGTGCTTTGGATGGAAATCAAAGAAAGACACGAAAGAAATCCACTCGATACAAGCAAATCGCAGGGTATCGGAACCAATAACTATCAAAGAACCGATAAAGAGCGATTGGGCGAACCACAAACAAGAGAAAGACATCGACGTGTATTTCGAATCGCAATCGAAAGTGATCGATAAAGATAGCGAAGAAAATCATTCGATAAAAGATAATCACAAAATATCAGAGGAGAGATCCATCAAAGAATCGATAGGGGGCGATTGGATGGATCACAAACAAGCGAAAGGCATCGACATATGCTTCGAACGACAATCGAAAGTATCCGATAAAGATAGGGGAAAAGATCACTCGATACGACTAGACCATAAAAAAATGGCAAACATCGATGTATACTTCGAATGGCTGACGAAAGTGTCTGTTAAGGACAAAGAAAAAGACAACTCGATACGAGTAGACTACAAAAGAGCGAAAGACATCGACGTGAACTTAAAATTGCAACCGAAAATGTTCGATAACGATAAAAAGGAAAACCACTCAATAAAATTAAACCACAAAGTATTACAAGCAACATCTATCTTAGAATCGATAAAGAACAATTGCACCGACCACAAACTAATGAAAAACATAGACGTATGCTTCGAATCGCAGTCGAAAGTATTAGATAAAAATAGAGGGAAAAATCTCACGATACAAGCAAACTACAAAATAACAAAACCAAGATCTATCAGAAAAACAATGAGGGGCAATTGGATAAACGACAAACGTGTGAAAGACATCGACGTATGCTTCGAATCGCAATTGAAAGTGATAGATAAAAATAGTGAAGAAAATCCCAAGACACAAACCAACCACAAAGTATCAGAACTAAGATCTCTCAAAGAATCAATAAGGGGCGATTGGATCGTCGACAAGCAAATAAAAGACGTCGACGTATGCTTAGAATCGCAATTGAAAGAGTTAGATAAAGATGCAGAGAAAAATCATCCGATAGAATCATACTACAAAGTATCAACCAAATCTATCAAAGAATCAATAAAGGGCGATTGGATGGTCGACAAGCCAGTGAAAGACGTCGACGTGAGCTTCGAATCGCAATCGAAAGTGTTAGATAAATATAGAGAAGAAAATCCCAAGATACGAGCTAACCACAAAGTATCAGAACTAAGATCTATCAAAGAACCAATAGGGCGCGATTGGATGGTCGAGAAGCAAGTGAAAGACGTCGACGTATGCTTAAAATCGCAATTGAAAGAGTTAGATAAAGATGCCGAGGAAAATTATTCGATACAACCAAACTACAAAGTATCAGAACCAAGATCTACCAAAGAACCGATAGCAGGCGATTGGATTAACCACATACAAGTGAAAGACATCGACGTTTGCTTCGAATTGCTGTCGAAAGAGTTCGATAAAGATAAAGAAGAAATTCAGAAAGTATCAGAACCAAGTTCAATGAAAGAATCGATAGTGGGCGATTGGGTGGACCACAAACAAGTAACAGACATTGACTTTTGCTTCGATTTGCAATCGAAAGTGTTTGATAAAGATAAAGAAGAAAGTCACAAAGTATCAGAACCAAGATCTATCGAAGAATCGATAATGAGCGATTGCACGGGCCAGAAGCAAGCGAAAGACATGGAGGTATGCTTCGAAGCACAATCGAAAGTACCTGATAAGAATGGGGAAGAAAACCACTCGATGCGAGTAGATTACAAAGAAACGATAGACATCGACGAGTACTTCGAATGGCTAATGAAAAAGTCTGCTAAAGACACAGAAGAAAGCCACTCGATACGAGAGTGCGTCAAATTACCAGAAGCACGGCCCATCGAAGAATTACGAAGGATAAAGAGCAATTGGACGAATCACAAGCAACCGAATGTCACCGATGTAAGCTTCGAACGTCGATGGAAGAGCGCGCAGTTACATACAGCAACAGAAGCTTCGATGGATTCACAAGCTTCTTTCGCGATCCTCCCGAGTTACGCGCCGGTCGAGCTTGGACCTTTAAACTCACCGTCACCATATACGACGACGACGACGACGACGATGGAATCTAATAAAGAGATCGACGTGACATCAAAGGGCGAAGACGAGACGCGCCTTGAGATGCGATCGAGCCGAGACGAGACGGATCGACCTTCGACCAAAGAAGGAGAAGGAGGAGAAGAAGATGAAGAGAAAGGAGAAGGACTCGTAGCTCGAGAGACTAAGAAAGATAACAGACCGACGGTGGATCCGGAGGAAGGAGTCGATCGTCTTCCCTCTCCTCTTCCTCTTGCTCGCGAGGACAAGGCCAATCTCGAGGAAGTGACGAGCATCTTCGGGACGAAGGACTCCTCCTCCTGGTGGGCTCGGCAAGTCCAAGCCGAACGCGTGGAATCCGGGGACGCGGAGGCACGACTGGACGTAATGAAAAATGTTGGCGAAGAAGTCAACGCGAATTCACAGGAACGCTCGTGAGTTAATTGGATTTCGACCCGGGGTTCTGCTTTCTCGTGCCGATAGGCATCCAGGGAAACTGCGCAGCTGAAAACGCTTGGCTCGTCTTAAGCTCGTGCAACGACGACTAACACTACCGTTACCATCGCTATTGCTACCAATACTCTCGACGAGGATAACAACGACGACGACGATAGTAATAATAATCGCGACTGTTATCGGAAAGCTGACGAGAAGATAACTTTGCGCTGATTCAATCGTTGGGTCCTTGCTTATGCACGGACCGTTTCTAGGCACGCTAGATAGGATCGGCCGTGTACGGGGAACGTATTGGTCGGTTGGTTGAATTAATCCTGGCAGATTTATGCGGTCCGTTGTTTTTCCTCCTCGTCGATGGGTATTAGGAGAAGTTAGTCTTTCGATCGATGGTAATTCCTTTACGGTCGAGGAAAGCATTCGATCGTTCGATTTGGGGAATCGGGGAATGCGATTACTCAGAACGGTGGAAAATCTCGTTAAGTTTATCGAGGAAGAAGGTCCGCGAATCTTTGCCTTCGATTCGAAGGAAGCTTCGGACGGTGATAGGGAAGGGAGAAAATAAGAGACGCGTATTTTTCGCTTGTCGAATCCACGATTTTAAGGCGGAGGATAAAACTTCGCGTTTTCTTACCGTAGCGAGAGAATAACTTCTCCCTTGCTTCCGTTCTCCTTAATTGTCTTGCCAATCCCTATTTCTATATACCGTATGTATCGTCTCGTTAAAAAAGAAGCGAAAGAAACGATCGCGGTGGATAACATCTACCCCCTTTCGAACCTCTTTCGTCTTCCTCTAGTGTCCTTCTCGTTTCCTGGCCACGTAGGTCGACGTATCTCTATAAACAAGAAGGTCCGCGAACGACACGACGCGCAAAAGGATAAAAGATAAAAATGGTAAACTTTTGTTCCTAGCGGACTGTCGAAGAGGTACAATAAGGAAGAGGAAGATTTGTACGCCATTATCCGACGTATGATAGCGAGAGAAATAAAGAAGCAGAGGGAAAGAGAGCGACTAAGCAGGAAGAAAAGCCGCTCCGACTCGGACAGCATCCTTGACAAAATCACGAAGAAATGTCGAATACCGATGACGATGGAGAAGTACGACTTTCTCGTCGAATTTATATTCCTAATGGAAAGCTGATTTCGGTATCGCGATGTTAGAAGTTTTCAACCTCGATCGTCTCGACGGCTGCTCGTGACATAATCCTTCTTACTTTGTAGAAAGCTTATTTTCTGCTACCACTCGCCTTGCTGCTCGTATTTATACTACGCGAGTTTCGATTTTTTCTTCCTATCTCGAATTAGCTATTATTTGCTGCTTCGGTCAAATACTTTGACCTGCCGATATAAGTAATTCACTTAAAGTACCATTCGATAACATTATTAGAAGCAATAAATTTCAATAGTAAACGTTGACCAAAATTCGAAACCTACATAAACGCTTCCCAGGACTTTCGAATATTGTGTCAAATAGCGAATTAATTATTATTTGCTGCTTTGACCAACTACGCCAATCTATCGATATAAGTAATTCTTTTGAAGTATCATTCGATGACATTATTAGAAGCAATAAATTCCAATGGTAAATAGTGACCAAAATTAGAAGCCAATATTAACGCTTCCCAGGACTTTCGAATATTCTGTCAAACAGCGAATTAATTATTATTTACTGCTTTGATCAACTGCGTTGACCTGCCGACAGAAGTAATTCTTTGAAAGTACCATTCGATGACATTATTGGAAATAATAAATTCCAATAGCGAACATTGACAAAATCAAAAGCCATCTAAACTCTGAATCTAAACTCTGAAAGCAATATCGTTAATCCTTAAGCCGATCAGCAGTCAGTCACGAGCAAACTAAACGAAAACTACAAAGAAACGTAGCGAAAGAACCGATGCGTCTTTCGAAATTCTAGGAAAGATCTCGAGATTCCCTGGGACTCGATGAGGAACTCGACAGAAACATTCGTTGACGAGGAGGAGCAGAATCTTGAAAAGACGAGGTTTACGAGGGTGAAAGTTGGCGGAAAGTTGGGTAACGCAAGCCCTCGCGAGAACAAGATCGTTCCTGAGAGTACTGGCGCGAGAGGCGCAGGGAGAAGCTGGAGAAAGTTCATCGATGCCGAGAAGACGACACTCGACGCACTGCCGTGCGAGAGTCAAGGAGGAGGAAGCCAGAAGGATAGACGAGCAGTCGCCAGACGATGCGCGAAGCGCGATGGCTCGGCCATCCTTCTCGAGCGCAAGGGCGATTCGCTACGGTCCTTGCCCTCGACTGGCGAGGACGTGGAAATCGTCGCGATCCAAGGGTAAGTTCACGGGGAAGTTAATGGCGAAGTAGCGCTCAGGATGGAACGAAGTGCCTCGCGATTAACTAGAGCCTCTTCCTTCGAACTGCCTCGAACGCTTCTTGTTCTCCGCGCAATTTTCCACCGTCGCGTGTACGTTGCTAAGGGCAAACAGTTCTTTCGTGATTCGTTCAATCCAGGTAGGATTTCGATTTCGCTTTTAACGCTGTGTCGTCACGCGGACGACGCAATTGTAATTATGCATTCGCCTGCTGTTTCTCGTTTCGAATTAAAATCAGTACTTAGCTATTTAAATTGGACGAGTTATAAGAATGTTGCTTCTGAAAAGATCGAGTGACAACTGCGGACTTTCGAACGTCTGATTCGAACAAAGTACGTATACATGTTTCGAGAGGTCGAAGTTCTCAGGCAGGAAGCAGCTAAATAAAGGCTCGTTTGTCTGGCATCGCCAGGATTCGCGTGCTGTTTCTCGTTTCAGATTTAAATTAATTTAATTTAATTTAATTTAATTTAATTTAATTTAATTTAATTCAATTTAATTCAATTTAATCGCAGCGATGATGAGAAAACCATTCCGAAAAGTACACCGGAAAGCGGGAAGCAGTCGAACGCATCGACGCAGACTGAACACGCCTACGTGATCCGAGCGGTCAGAAGTTGTCTAGTGAGAAGCGACAGGAGGAAGCAAATCGCTTGTTTGCAGTCGCGTCTGCGTTGGTTGATGACGAATCGAACTCGTCCGCTAAATTCGAAGTCTATTTGGCCCGACGCCTCGTGCTCGATGTACAGAAAGGCTTCGGACAATCTCATCTACGAGAAGGGCAAGGGCAGCACGAGGCCCAGCTACATTCCCATCACCCAAAGATTTCGATGGAGATACGTTGCTCCCAGTAAGAGCGATAAACTACAGCAGAGAGAGAACAAAACCGTACTCGACATCCGAAGAAACGATTTGTAGAGCAAACAAATAAAATGGCGTCTCACGAGTGAAAGTTTCGATTGTTTGTCGATGATGTCGATGTTGAACATCAAACTTCGCCATTGAAACATTAATTCTGACGATGAGGAGCACTTTGGACTTTAACGAGGTCGACTTCGACTATTGAAAGTAGAAAGACACCGATGATATCGTTCTTTAAAATGGCGTCGTTTAATCGATTGAAAATAATCAAAAATGCATCCGATTGCTTTCGACACCCCTTCAAAGGTGTAAAATATTAAAGTTCGTTCTAGTATCGCGATTGGTCAGATTCGAGGGAAAACGCAGGAGTCTAGGTAAGTCCGGTCAGTTTAAATCCAGTGGCTTGGTCAGCTCGTTGATGGATTTCTATCCACGAATGACTGCTCCGATGGCTCTTTTGTGGTCCTTCCGAGTGGTGGAGTCGGAAGGAGCAGTCGGGAGGTAAGCAAACAAGCGGCGATTCTTTGACGCCATCAAAGTGTAAATTACTTAGAATGTTAAGCAGTCGCCCGGTGGACGCGAACAGGCGGCGCTACGCGTCAGAAGTGCCTTAAGTGATAGTAAACAAGGAAAATCCCACCGAAAGTCCCGTCAGTGCTCTTTAAGCGAATTTTTTTCTTTTTTCCACGACGAAGGGCGAGTTTCACTTCTACTCAAGACACGAAATCCACTTTCGATCGTTGCTCGCCGAAGCGATCGAGCGAAGTTTTAACCGATCCATCTGTCCTCGCCTTCTTTCACCCTCTCCCTTCTCCTACCTCCTTTCGACACGCCTCCTCCTCTTTTACGCCGCTCAAAACTCGCGTATAATATTCTTGGTGGAGCCGCAGCGAAGCGTAACTCTCGAAAGTCGTTGTCGAGGGGATAAAAATAAGCGTTACCGAGCGTTCGCGAAACTTTTCCTCCTCGATCTCGCGAGCTGTATCGATTAAAAGTCACGGAACGTGTTTTCGCGCACGACACCGATGAAAAGTTATCGAACAGGAGGGTGGGCGAGTTCGTCTACGGATCTTGCGTTTTCTCGCGACATCGAGCATAATTAGCGAACTATCGGAATCGTCGAGGTAAAAAGGTAAGACGGTGGGAACAACGTCTAGGTAAGAAGCGGAACGCGTCTCGTGTCGGTTGCTTCTTTTCCCCGAATGAAATCGCAAGAACTCGCGATTGGACGCCTTGACAAATTATCGTTGGCCGCGGTTAACTTCCCGAGAACGTTCCTCGACGTCGAACCCGCGCAAAGAGCGCCGCTGCATCGAAGAACGTTTCGACAAGCAGCTCGAAGGATGGATAGTTTTTCTTTCTTCTCGAGGCGTTCTTCCGCGTCGAATTCGAGACGCGGGAAGAAGAACGAACCGACGCGCAGACAAAATTTCGCCGTTCTCGCCGATTATTTCTGACACCGATTTTCACGACGCTCTTCATAACGAGTGACTTCTTTTCGGTAGATCGGGAATGATTCGAAATCGGACTTGTTTGAAAAATGACTCGTAGAAGTTCTTTCAATCGAAATGGACGCGATGATGCAGTTCGAAACGTTCGTTCGCCCAAAGGACAAATTCTGTGTCTTCTTCGTTTTTGAACTGTTTACTTTCGATTACGACGAAGCCGACGACGACGGCACAGGCATTTCCTACGACTTCGGAACCCATTAACGATAGATCGAACGAGAGAGTCGATGGATAGGAAGTGATTAATCCTAGTAATAATTTGCACTACGTTTTTCGTAACGAATGACTTCTTTCGATAAATCAGAGATGCAAAATCAATTTTGTGATAGAAGCCGAGCGAATTTTCCATTCGAACTCGGATTAATTCGGAAAGTAACTCGTAGAAATTCTCTTAATCGAAATGAACGCGATGATGCAGTTCGAAACGTTCGTTCGCTCAAAGGACAAATTCTGTATCGTCCTCGTTTTCGAACTATGTACTTCGAATTACGGCGAAGACGACGGCGACGACACAGGCATTTCCTTTGACTTCGGAGGCCATTAACGATAGGTCGAAGGAGAGAGCCGAGGGATAAGAAGGAAGTCGTTGATTCGAGCCGGCATTGGACCGCGAGAGGAGGACGTTCGCGCTAATACCCCGCCATTAGAAACCGAACGAGCCGGCTTTCTGACGAAACGCCATCGCCGGACGAACGAAAGCCAGCGGAAAAATGAAGAAGAGTTGGACAAAGACAGTGGACGAGAGTAGGTAGAGAGCGAGCAACGAAGAAAGGCGGTTGAAGCGCATTCGAGTTTAATTAGCGTAGAATTTAAGCGTGGCGGCAGCCAGCGACGGAACGACGCTCGGAAGAATTCTATTATTCTGGCTCGTTTCGACCGTCCGTCATTCGTTCGCTTGCGTTTGTTCGTACGACTTTATCTTCGAGCGGTAAAAGGCTGAGAGGACGACGATAGACAGTCGGAAGCATCGTCTTACCTCAAACACCGAATTATCGTTCGTGTGGGAGAAATCTGCGCCGATTGGCCGATTTTTCGAAAACAGGTTCGTTCGATGATGACGCTGAGACATCTCGACGGAAGATTGCATCGTTGACGATCGGTTCGCACCGAGAAAAAATGTTTCTTCGAATTTAAATATGACGGATAAAAGCGACCGAATGAAACTTGAAAAAATTCTATTCTATTATTTCATCTACCGCGGTACTTTCAACCTTCTCTCTCTCTCTCTCTCTCTCT
>JAITYT010000490.1:34492-53025 GCA_025433975.1 Liostenogaster flavolineata
CTTTATGAAGTTCCAAACTAACTAAGCGCGCGGTCGTTTCTACCAAAGTTTGCTCGTATCGAGAATGAGTGAGCACTCCGGAAAGCAACTGTCGTATATCACCCATTGTTCCACTTCTTGCCAGTGGATGTTTTAAAATTTGTTCTAACACGGTCGATAAAGCCGTTGTACTGCTAAGCGATTCCAAAACTATTTTTAACAGCTTTCCGCTTAATTTTTCAACTAAAATTCATTGTAATGATTTTGCATTTGTCGTATAATTATTAAAAAGAAATCGAATTAATTTTATAATATAGAGAAACTGCAAGTTTGGGGTACCTTTCTCGTCATTATTGTCCGTGTGATGTTCGAGTACAGTTTCTACGAGTGGCATCCAATCCAAATTACCGGCTGATCTTCTGCACATTCCTGCAAGTTGGATCACGGCGTGAACGATCTCTGCCTCCGCCGCTCTATCTTGATAATACTAGAAATTAATATCGCGTGCACTCAGACAAAGTGATCGGACTACCTTTTTTCTAAAAAAAAACAATATAACCTTTTTTACTTTTTGATATTCACCATTTCTAAATAATGTTTAAACTCTTTCAATAGAATATCGAAAGCCTCTTGATAATTTCCTAGTTTTTCGAGCATCACTGCTTCAGCGTCCTTAAGATTTGATTGCCTAACTATTCTTAACGCTTCATCCAATCTACAACCATGCGGTCCATTTATATGATTAATTACCTGTACGATATAAATTATCGATTGTAAAATAAGCTTACGCAACTGTCGTCCTATGGTTAAGTTTACTTACGCGTTCGGGTTCCAGTTTGCACATTAACGTTAAATATTGTTCTAAAAGTTCCGTCGACAATTCGATTACCGTGTCCTCTTCTTTGTATTGAACGAGTTGATACAGAGCCGCTAATAGAGAGTACTGCAAACTTATCGTATCTTCCAATTTCTTAACTATCGCAGCAATTTTATTCTGCATGTGATTAGCTATAAGAGAAGCAAATTGCGCGGCATTTATCGATATTAATGCCGAGGCGTTGCTTACCACTACCGAATGCAATGAAATTGTAGGGAGTCTCTCTAACCAAGACCAAATGTCGTGATGTCTGGACGGATCGAGTATCATGCATTTACAAACCGATACCCAATCTTCTCTGGCGCTGTACAACAATTCTGCGACTCGCATACTGCAACATTACGTGCTGCGGTATAAATTATTATGTATAATACTAGCGAGAGTATCAAGGACACAACCGAGTGAATATAATAATATTCGTGAATGATCGATAAGAAGCGAAAAATTCTTACGTCTTCGAAGATCAAAGAATTCGTTTCTTTTAAATAACAGTTGATTTCTCTTTTGGATAACTTTTCAATTTATATCGAATACCGAGGCATATCAAATCTATACGAACTATAGTTTACAGTTCAATTCACTCGGTCGCATATTTATACTTACAAGTTTGCTTTCTGCGCGAGATTAAGTAAAGTGTTATCCGACATGGTGTGCAATTTCTTGGAATACAATAACGCTAGCACGGCGTTCTCTCGGTCAGTTTTAAAGTTTATAGACGGATTGGCACAAGCGTCGCTTGATAATATCTCTATTATCCTGTTCGAAGTACCCGGTTCCAAGTTGACATTGTTCTCGGCAGCTTCGTTCGCAACGAATATAAGAACCAACGTTTTTTGTTCGTACGTTATGTAATCGGGACTCTTCGGACTGAGCGGTGTGCTCGGTATGACGATATTCAATAGGATATCAATCAATCTTTGGCGCTGTCGAAGGCCCATCTCAGAGGTAAATTCCGGTTCTTGGAAGGCGATAGCTATTACATCCAAGAAACCCTTGGCATTGAAGTGAAGCAGAGACCTTATATAGGGATATTGCCTTTCCGAGTCGCTGGCAAGACTGGAGTGCTGAGACAACAGAGCTCTCAAAATGTCGGTTTTAGCTCTCTGTTGCATACCGTCCGGAAGTTTGTCTCTTGGAAAGCCACGGCCTGCGAGACAACAACTGGCGTATACCAAAATAGCGTTTCCAAGTTTCAAGATATCCGAAGGAAGCGATTCCTTATTCGCACTGATCAACGCGGTTTGAAGAATCGGGACTAATTGATGAATAGGTGCCGCAAAATCGCTCAAAGCTGCCGTCTGAAGGTGTATGAGAGCTTCCCAAAGACTCCTTTGACGGCAAATATTTGTTACCTATAATAAGACAGTTCAATGTCGTACACCGGTAGACTAGAAACACCCTACGTTTCACTTACTTGATGAATATCTAGGCAATCGACGTCTAATAAGACTACGATGGTTTGAAGGGAATCTATCTTTTCATCCTGATTGTAAAGGGTAACCAATTGTTGAACGATTAACGGTGGTAACCGTGGATGAAGGCTCCCGTCTAACAAAGGAGCTTCCAAAGCGCGTAAATAGCTGGCTTTTAGCTCTTCGGACTCGGACACCTGATCCCACAACTTTCCGAACAGTAGTTCCGTATTTTCCAACTTTATGCAATAATTTACACAGGTATTGACTATGTCGATTTCTGTATTTTCGTTTATCGAATAGTTATTCAACTCTTCCATGTACTGCATCAAGACTTGACAAACCGTATCGCGAGCGATTTGCTTGCGTCGTTGCTTCGAACCTCTAAGGCCGACGACCGCCTTCCCTTTGTCTTGATAAAAGGAGAGTCCCAAAGCCAACGCTTCCGGAAATCGTTTCTAAAAAATAGAACTTCACTGAATTTTACATACGATCGCTAAAACGTAATAGCCAACAATCGATATACCTGCATCGTTAAATGCCTCAAACGTTCTATCCACGTTCTTATGCAAACAGCGTGCAAACTCTTCGTTCCCAATAACAATAGCTGCGTCCCAAAGGTTACCACGGTATTGTAACAAGCCCTTTCACCTGCCAATGCCATTGCCTGTTACAACAAATACGTGACATAGAGCGCTATCGTTTTACTCGGAGTTCTCGAAGGATTATCTCTTCACGGGGGTTGTCTTTCTACCTTCGAAACGTTTCCACCCGTCGAGAGACCCTTAAAGTGGCTGGAGGCGTAGGAGATGCAAACGCGACTCATGTCCAGAGTTTCCAAATTGTCTTGCGTCCTAACGTCCAGCACGTGGAGCCTCTCTTGCGTATCCAGCACCGCTAGCGACCTCGGATTCAACCATCGTAAATTGCTAATCGTATAAGGCAGCGTCATTCGCCGCAGAGGAGACAATTTTATCCTCGAGCCGTCTTCGGTGCAGACCTTCGTGACAATGAAGTTTTTTCCTTTTACATTGATCTAGCGATTAAATCGCTAACACGGTAATTAGATCGGAAACAACGTTACTTGATAAAAGTGCACCATCCCGTCTCTCGCGAGGGCCAACACCGGATCTATGACGCGCGATGCATCCGCGGCTTGTATAACGACCATTTGCCAAGACAGCTGTGGTAGCGCATTCGCGGTACCGTACAGAGCATGCGTCAACACGACCCTTATTCGTGGTCGAATTCGAACGACTATCACCTGAGGACGCAATTTTAAGTTAGAGACCAACCAAAAGACGATTTAACACGTTCGTACGTGACGGCATGCTTCCGCGGGGGCCCCGTCACCCGAATATGGGTGACGCTCTCCTTGTTCGAGTTAAACAGGATTTCTGGATTTTTAAGAGGATAAAAATCTGCTTAGCCTGTTATCGTTGCTAGCAGAGCTCATCGCTTGTCTTTACGTTCTAAATTTAGGCCCCGCGAGAAGCTCGGTCGAACGTGTTAAAACCGACCTAACAGACGAGCGTAAAGGAAAGAGGCAAGAAAGAAAAGACGGTGAAACCTTTGATAACGTGGCCATCGCAACTAACGTATAACTTTTCAAAGGGTGCGAAGGTAAGTGATTTAGCAACAAAGGCTCTAAAGTACAGACTTCTCCTCTCGAACCGCTGAATACGCATCTACTGTCGCAACCTCGTACACCCATGACTCTTGTAAAATTCAATTCGAATACGGAGCCGCCGCTGTCGCTGCAAAGAGCTATCTTTGGAGAATCTGTGAACTACGGTTAGATTTTCATTAACCATACTAAAGGATTCCCACGGTACGCTTCGACGTGAAATAAAATGTACTTCACTTTAACGTGCAGCACGGCGGTGTCCAGGGGATGTACGTCGGTGAGGGTTCTCAGAACTTTGCCGTTGGAACTGTCTATCATCAAGATCAGTCCTCTGGCGAAGCCAGCCAGCAACCTGCTGCCGTCGTGATTGAAGCACAATGCCGAGACGGACCCTTGGTGTCTCGCTTCCTGATCGCACCATCTCAACGTTTGCGACAAATCGAAGCCCAGCACCAAGCCGTGGCTAGTGCCGATTACCAACATGTTCCCACCGGCTGCCACGGCGCTAGCCAATCCAGCGTTTACCCTCTCCTAATTAAACGTCGATAGCGTTAGGAAGAATTCAAAGTTTCGGATCCGAGCTAAAGCATTCCTTTAGTTCCTTACGCTGGCTGATACGATTTGGGATGAAATCCCCTTTAGGATGACATGCTTCAGGATGGTACTCAAGAGCGGCTGCTGCGAAGCCTTGTAAGACTTGTTCAGGGAATTCAGCGACAGGTGACTGCCGACGCTCGTCGTTTCGCTGCTGCCTAGCTTCTCGATCGACGTCGCGCCGACATCGTCGTCGGTCTCCGAAAGGGACGTGCAGTCCGATTCCGTCAGTATACTTTCCAACGAGGGTAATTCTTCCACGGCAGGTATGGCATACTCTGCGTTATCCAACTGGAGGACAAATTAAACAGTTTTATTCGTTAGACAGGTTTACTCATTAATAGGAAGAAAATATTGACTCGTCGTGGATGAAATTTGTAGTTTTTTTTACAAATTTCTATAAATTAAGTACGAATTTCATCCTCGACGACCAAACGTAATAGATTTTGGTTTAAAAAAATTGAGAGAGAGACATTTATACGTTCATCTTGGCGAAGGATGCCTAAAAGAAAAAAAGAGGAGGGGAATTGACCGAACTATGAAAGACTGTAGATAAATATAACCTGAAAATTCTGACGGGACGATAAAATAATTCAATTTTTACCCGTTGCAAGCACATGATGGATTTGATTAAATTTCTCACGCGATTGACAAGTAACGATTAGGTTTTTGTATACCTCCTCGATATCTAGATTAATCGCCTCGATGGCGAGATATTCCTGAGATCCAGCATCCGATCCCAACCCATTTTCGGCCATTTTTGTCCCACCTGTCACATTACAGCTGATATACAAAAATATACGACGTAAATCGCACGTGACTACGTCAGAAACGATACGCCTTTTAAGCCTTTTAAATAATATATCGAAGCACGAAATATTATTAAATCGATTCTCCTCGAAGTAATAACAAATTTCTTGCTTTTCTACGAAAAGTAATACACAAGTACGTAATTGAAGATTTTAAAGGAGTTAAGATTACGTAAAAGAGAAGCCAACAATTATCGATTGTAATTTAATTGAATTAAGTTTAAATATCGTAGAAAGGCGTGCTCTCGAGTGTTCGCTTTTCAATAGTTACGAAAACAGCTTCTAGTATAACTTAATAACCTTTTCTTTATCTTTACCTCACTCTTGACATTACGCGAATAAATTCGAAATATTTACGAATCGAAATTTTACAAATTCGAATTAAAAATGCTACGAGAAATTGAACCTATACGTTGCAATATATAAAATTATATATAAGACAATACATAAAAAATAATAAAATACATTTAAAACGTTATTGTAAGGATTTACGATCACGATTAATTAATTATAAAGAGATATAACACGACTGTACGAATGAAATGACATTTAACGGCATGATTGATAAATCGCTCGTTCAAAAGTCGTAAAGTCAATCGTAGGACGTTTCATCATCGATTTAAAAAATCGCGTAAATCGAAGCGACGTGCTTCTACAAACAGAGATGATCGATCGACGCGAATTTTAAATTAAAAAAGAGCAAGAAATTCGACATCCAATTTCGAGGCGTTCGACGTGAAAGGAGTAAATTTTCATTAGAATTTTTCCTATCGATTCGTCGCTCCAATGCCACGAGCGCCTCGAGTTTTATCGTACGAGTTCCTACCGTCGTAACCTTTGTATTTACTTCTCGATGTAAACTGACGTCCGAGCGAGAAATGTAACTCGTTGCGTTCTTATGAATAAAAAAGACGAGGAATCAGCCGAGGACCATGTTGACGTACGTTGCGAAAATTATTAATTATTAATCGTTAATTATTAAATATTAATTCGAAGGAATTCGATTTCGTACAGTCTCGTAGCGTACATAACCTCGCACGAGAGAGCAAGTAAGGTATTTTCCAATGTATATTTATCGTGCATTGTTATCGTGCGAGCAGGGCGAGCGAGCTTATACAAAACAAGGGCACTGCGTGCAGCACGTGGAACGAATGGGAAAAATCGACGAACGTCCTTCCAAAAACAGGGAAGAAGCAGTTCGAGCCGAACGATTCCTGGCTGCAAAAACTTCAAATAGAGAAGGGATTGAAGAATCGCAAGGATCTGTTGGCAATAGAGAGAGTCGAACGTACGTCGCAGCTTGCCATTGCGGAATGGCTACCTAATCTGAAGAAAGCTCGGGTGATAAAAAAGTCTGGTCAGGATTGGTGCAATTTTGGTATCGAGATAAACTGCGCGCTGTATTTGATTCCCGAAGAAACGTTGCTTCTTTTAGAAATGGTACATATATATGCGCGCGTATGCATACATATATACACGCATACACGGCTAATTCTGTTTTTACACGATAGATATTTTCCTAAAGAATAGGCGTAAAAAAAATATATCGCATCTATCGGCAAACAAAGGATCGATTCCAGTCTCAATTTCCGATTCCAATTTCTAATTCGTGTCGAATCAAAGTCGTGTAAAGACAGAATTGGGTGTATATGTATGCAATATATAATAATATATTTCTCATTCTTAATTAAAGTAATCTCGATAAATAATTTAAAGGAAAATTGAATTAATTTGAATTAAATTGAAAAAATAGATTTAAATTAATTTAAAGACTAATCGAAAGGAAAGCTTGACCAGAATTATTCTTCCAGAATTGTTTAGAATTACTGTGGAACGGAGTGACTGTATCGATACAGCAAGCTTATGAAATTCTTATCGACGACTCCGAATGTACTTTGGAAGAGTACAGGGTGTATAGCGAATTAATACGATGCGGCTATCGTATACAGCGTTTCTATTACAACCAGACTGGTAAAGACTTCAGAACGGATGAATGTACGACGACCACGAAGAAGAAAGTCATCGTCGAGCCTGAGAATGGATTGCGCATGTCCGACAATCAACTTCAAGTCCACGCCGCTTCCGGTCGAGCTGAAAGAACTCATTCCAAGAAATGTATCTCCGACTCTAACGTCGAAGCCGACGAAGACCGTCTCGAATCGTCCGGCGACCCGGTCGAGAAAGACGTAAAACTAATCATCGAAGAACTCTTGGACAAAGTAGAAGATAGAAGTTGCACTTCGGATAACAGAGAAAACCCATCGAACCTCTCTAATAACAACTCGAGCTGCGAACAAGCTACCGTGGATATTCCGTCCAAGAGGAAACGAAGTAGTAAAATTGAAATTATTTCGGAAGAAACGTTGTTCGGGGATATTAAGGTTGTTAAAGATTCCGTGTCGAATTCTTCTAGGATCAGTGTCACGATATCGAAGTGGCCTGGCACGCGTATACAGCGTAACGTAAAACTGCTCCCACGAAGAACGGACAAATTGTCGACGACGGATAACTGCACGGTAAAGAATAAAAATACGCGAGAGATAGATTTTAATAAAAGAAGGTCACCCGCTTCATCCGGCAACGTGCAACTTAAAAAGTCGAAGCACGAGGTACGTGGCTTATCTTTAATTAAAATCTGAAATTAAGAGAGAATTTTAATTAATATTTTAAAATCAAATCTTTCGAAACAGGTCATCGAACTTTCCGACGATGAGATCCAGGAAGTACCTTGTCGTTTTACGAGGATGGAGATGTTGAATTTAATTCCAAATATAGCCGCTTTGCCAATTATGACGAAGAAAATTTCCCCCAACTACATACCGCGTACCATAAAGCTTCAAAATAATACATTAAAGTACGACAGAAGAAAGTTGCAAGCTTTGTCGAAAAACGATAGTAAACTGCGCCTGGAAAATCTGAAGGGCAAATCGAAACAAGGCGAATCTCCTTGCGATAACGCTACCAAGGACGAAAGTACTCGCAACGATTCCATGGTACCTTTTCACTCTAACGAAGGAAATTCGAGAATGTATAACAACGCCACGTACGGCTCGTTTGCCCCGAGGAGCGCGCAGATATCAAGATTTGACTCCAATCATTTTCATAACAACAGATTTCCTTTTAATCACAATCGATTATTCTGGCAAAATATGGGAACGCTCGTTCATCAAAATCCGTTCGACGCCTACAATCCGACTGCCTTTGGTAATGTTTGCAATATAATGCAATATAATAACAGATTCCCTGGATTTCATATGCAGAACGTCGCTGCGGTACCGTTTCTAGGAGAAAGCAGCGTAATACGGAATTTATTCTCGCGAAACGTGTTGCGACAGAATTTCCATCCGCACTTGCTGCTGCAAAATAAGTTCTATCAGCAGAAGATGCAGGAAAGTAACTCGATACGTTGCAACGCGGCTAGACACGCGTCGCCTACGCAGTTCGGGCGACCTTCTTCCAACTCGTCGAATGCCGCTTCGCCGTTCGACGAGGGCACCAATGAGAAAGATAAGGCGATATATCAATCGTCGTTCGTGGTCTTGTCGGGTGCATCTTCGTGGTCCGAATTAAAGAAGAAGTGGCGCGAAGAGAAAACGATCACCATCGATGACGAGGACACCGGTAGCAAGGGAAATGCCACGGATTACAACGAAGTGGAGGTCGTGCAACTGACGCAGCCTTTGGTAGGATTTAAAAATGCTGGCAGTTTTCCAGAGATCTACGAAAGACTTAGAATAATCAAGTCGGCGCCTGAGAAAACAGTTAGAAGGAAGAAAGGCAAATACAAAATATCGTACAATGTTTACTCGAGTAGTCAGCATTATAAAAAGACTAATCCGGGTTCGCCGTTGTACCGACTAGTCGTTATAAGGTATTTTATTAATCGTTTAGCATGTTATACCGGAATTGAAAGGTAAGTGCGATGTAATCGATATTTATTTAAAATCGTTGTATCAAATTTCAGGCAAAAGGATTCGTTTTTACAACCGATCGAGTTAAGTCGTTTGCAACAAGACGCTAAAGGATCGGCCATTATCTTTGCATACGTATCTTCGTTAATTTCATATGTCCAGCCAGGAATCGTATCATTACCTAATTTATTGTAGAATAAGTTTGCTTTTCTAAATGAATTGTATTTATTATTGAGGACGTAGTAAACCATTTTGTACTCGAAATATATACATATATATATATATGTATATGTATATTTCATATTATATGTATCATATATATATAATACTATAAAATAGTAATAGATATCTGACTAAGCCTTACATAAACAAATTATTTGTAAAATAATTCCTAATATTTCTTTTTCTTAATTATTATACGTCTTAAAAAATTTAATTGTGACAAGATAATGTGGCACAGTGTCAAAAAGAAAATTGTTTTTTTGAAAATAAGATAATCTTTAAGAACTTATCGACGAGGATGAAGTAGCCACACAGATCGCCGACTCGCGTATGGAAAAAAATATAAGTCGTCCAATTAGCGCAGAGAAACGCGTTTGTCCAAATCTGTTCGACTCTTGATTTATTCGCAATGCGACCGATGCTTCCAACGTTCGCGAAAGAATAAGAAAAAAGATGGCGCAGTTCGTTGATGAAAAGAGAGGGAGTATCCCTCTGGTGTTAGGGACGCGTACTATTATTTTCTTCACCGTGGACCCACATACGGGGAACCGAGTTGTCCTCGAAGTTATCAAGCACGCAAGTCATCCCCTAGTCTGCTACGACTGGACTGTGTTGTTCTCTGTGCTATTCAGCTATATATAGTACCGATCCCTGCAAAGAAGGATGGCGAGCGCCATCTACCGGTAAAAGCCGCAACCACTTGGCCGCTAAGACGATATCAGGAAGAAAAATTAATTTCACTCGATCACCGACATTGTGCCGTACCTGAGGTATGAGTTCTGTTACGTGATGGTATTTCTTTTTTGTCGTAGGAAGTTAACCTCACTTATTGATACCTTGGTGTTTATCGAAACCCAAAGGTGCGATAGTTTAATGACGAATAACAAATTTGTAAATTTACAAAGAATAGGACGCGGTATTAAAAATTTATCAAATATGACAGACAATGAAATACATCTTTTAACGATAGAGCGCACAAGGCAAAACATTAAGAGAAAAACCGATACACAGGGGATCCCTGCGAACGTATATTTACAAGTAACGTACACGCACATTGTTTAAATTAATATATAGTTTTTCTAAGTAATTCCAACGACCCTTCTTTTATTCTAAAATTTAATCGTCACGTTGCGTCATTCAGGTTTTAGGTAGCGGAGCTCGTGGAGCGCCCAGGTGCCTCTATGTGTCCACGAGTAACAAAAAGTATATGTTTAATTGCGGCGAAGGAATTCAAAGGTTATGCCACGAGCACAAAGCGAAGTTGACGAATCTAACAGAGATATTTATAACTTCAGCACGTTGGGAAAACTTGGGCGGTCTGGCGGGAACGTTGTTAACGCTGCAACAGACCGGTATACAGAGCATCTCGTTACACGGTCCCGAAGGGACCATCAATTTCATAGACGCCATCAAGAATTTCGTTTATCTCACGAATTTAACCGTCAACGAGGCAAAAGTGCCGAAAACGAGAACTTACAACGATGCGGCGATGTGCGTCAAATACGTTCCGATAATGAATTCGAGGATAACCGTAAAAGAAAATACTCAGGTACAAGTAATGGACACTACCAATTATTACAATAGCAATGTCAAAAATAAAAGATTGATCACCGGAAGAAGAACCACCGACGTTATGTGCTACATTTGCAAGTTGCACGGCAAACCGGGAAGTTTGAGCATAGAAGAGTGTCTAATGAGAGGTTTAAAACCCGGTCCTGTACTTGGATTACTCAAATCCGGGCAAGACATTACCCTCGAGAACGGTACCGTGATAAGGGCGCAGGACGTTTGCTCTCCGAATCATCCGGGATACGTTTTCATTGGTAATTTAATAGACGTCGATTAATGGATCGGGTTAATCTTCGTACGAGCACGATCGAAATACTTTTAATAATATTGAGATTTTCGTTCGCAGTCGTGGAATGTCCGAATAGAGATTATCTGGAATCATTCGTAACGAATAGCGAATTTATTAATCACCAGGCTACCGCTTCCGACGAACACGATAAGGCGTATTGCGTGGTACACTTTACACCCGAGGCGATAATAAACGAACCGAAATATAGAGAATGGATGAATAAATTTGATTCGAATACGTATCATATTGTAATCAACGAGAAGAACAATTGTTTAGGATCGGAGGCAAATCATAAAAATCAACGCCTATTGCGTCTGCTATATCCTACGTTTTTTCCATTTTTGAACGAAGAATGCTTCCAGGATAAGGTGAGTACGGAATAGTTATCTATTTTATCGAACGTAATTTATTAACGTACGACTGTAATTGGACGTAGATAAAGGCAGAGAACAAGAATCCGTATATACATTATGCCAGAACGCTCAACAGCATTCACATACGACCAAAAATGTATTTGAATATGGATACGAATGTAAATATTCCTTCGAACGAATCTCTGGACGCGCTACTTGAAAACAATGAAGTTTTGGATACTTTAAAAAAGGTTCAAAGTGACATTAACGCAGAAAGTAAATTATTAGTCGATAAATCCGAATATCCAAAGATCATCATGCTAGGAACCGGATCCAGCGTACCGAATAAAATTAGAAACACGAGCGGTATACTTTTAAGAATAGACGAAGAAAACAGCATATTGTTAGATTGCGGAGAGGGTACGCTAGGACAAATAATAAAATTCTTTGGGCAGTCCAAAGCAAACGTTATTCTATCCAGCATTAAGGTAAAAAAGAAGTTCAAGCAAAATTTTGTTTAGTCTTCTTATCGAATGTTAATACCGTTTTGGAATAATTATACCATTCGTAATATAAAACAGTAATTTTATACTTTCTTGTAAAAAATAATGAAGATAATTTTGTTTAGGCAATTTTTATATCTCACTTACACGCCGATCATCATCTTGGTCTAATCGGAATATTAATCGAAAGAGCAAAGTATACGAAAGATTCAGTTTTTCTAATTGCGCCGGAACAAATTAATCTTTGGTTAAAATTATATCATAATTGTTTCGAAGTGATCTTTAACAAATTTAAGTTAATTTCGAATTACGATTTAATATATAAAGATTATAAATTGAATTCGCTGACGGAAAGTGAATTGTACAGTAAATTGAATATAAAAAGGTTAAATACTACGCTCGTCAAGCATTGTCAGTTTTCTTACGGCGTTGCATTGACGCTTAGTAACCAATATAAAATTGTTTACAGGTAAGTACACAATGGAAATGAAATATATCGTTCTATGAAATGTTTATAATAAATATTTTACTCGTAGCGGCGATACGATGCCTTGCACGGACCTTATCGAATTGGGCAAGGACTGTGATTTACTCATCCATGAAGCGACCATGGAAGACGATTTGGAATCTTTGGCAAAAAAGAAATTACATTCGACAATGTCCCAAGCAATCACAATCGGCAATCAAATGAAAGCACGTTTTATTTTATTAACGCACTTTAGTCAACGATATTCTAAAATTCCGATCCTTCCGGAAAATAATGGCGATCTTGATTTAAGTAACGTTGGCATAACGTATGACAACATGGAAATCAGTTTGTCAGAAATTACGCTTTTACCATTGTTGTATCCTGGCTTTAAAATTATATTCAATGAATTTCGTATGATATTAGATCTGCGAGCCATAAAGCGCAAAGAAACAAACAAAAGATGTAAATTAGAAGAAATGTAAAAAATAATATATTATATTTTGTTTAAATGTTAATACACAAGCTGTAATTATGCCCATGTTGTAATATCATATTACTTCAAATATTTTTTACCGCAATAGATACGTAAATAATTAAAAAGAAGATATCTTTACGTAGAACGATCAAATTAATATGAAATTATTATATCGATATAAGTAAAGATATTCTTAGATCCGTAAGAGAAAGATACGATACGAGTTAATTATAGTACAAGATATTTATTCCATTAATAGAAAATGTTTATTACTTTTTAATTATTGTTCTTAGCATACCTATTAATTACATAAAAAACCCAATGTATATAAATTTATATTTAAATAGTATAAAAGTTCATTCATTTGCAATCATCTTCGTTAATGAATAGATACAAATGATACATTTTAGAAACAATTAGTTTTAAAAATTCATGACATTATACATGTACATATACATATACTTGTACATATATGTACATATAATTTAAAATGAAAACGGGGAAACACTTTCTAAAGTATTTCTAATTGTTCCAATAATCACCGCAATATATATTTACAGAAGAGATTTTCTTTGAACTCTTGGAAATTTACACTTGAAAAATCATCGGTTAAATCAGATGTGTTCCACATCGATATTAGAACAATTTTCACATTAGATTTGACTAAAATTAAGATAATTGCAAAACTTTTCCGCGGAAATATATAAGGGTAGCTCTAGGAAAACATGGGAAGGGCATGGCTATCCTTCCTATCCTACTTTCGAACTACGAATTTAACTGTTACATTCAAAATTGATATTCGCGTACCTAAAGATAAAAATAAAAATCATTGCGAGGATCTTCTTTTCCATTGCCTTTCCAAACCTTTTCTTTTTTCGGGATGCACGAGTTATCTGCGTGCGTGGATTATTTTGAAACATATTTAGCCATCCCTCTGTAATCAATTTTATTCCAGAGCCACCTCTATCTATTACGTCTGTCCGATCTCTCAAGAATCAACAATGTCAAACCGATAGTAGTTCCTACGTGGAAACTCATTGAAATTCTCAGACGTTAAATTTCGGCGTTGCATCATCGAAACTGTTTTTACTCTACTTCTAATAATTAATAAAATATGGAACCAAGTTGTTATACTGAAAATATATAATAATAATCGTACGATAAAAAAGTACTAAAGTATTATAAAAAAATATTTTAATAAAGGACAATACGAGCGTCATTTTTGTCTACTGTTCTTAAATTGCGCTATAGTACGCTCGGTGCATAATAAAATCATTAATCCGACATTAAAATACGGAATTAAAGATTTTTGTGCATTTTTTTTTGTGCAATGATTTACGACGAACCTAAGCTTCAAAAAGGTCTGAATTAAACTAAGTTAACCCTTTCTTTGCAGCGCAGTTCCACCAAAAAAAGTGTTCTCTCTACTACTATGGAGCGGTACAAAATTGTTAGCATATGCTATTGCGAGAGTTAATTGTTTTAACGCAACGCGTAATTTATTATATTTACGCTATGCATTAGATCATTCTCCGAGTTTATGCGAAAAGATGAGAGTTATGGCAATAAAATTAATCGAAAGATGGGAAAATTTAGTCGAACGATTTGAAATTTTGGTACGTCCTTAGTACCGTTTAAGCCGCAGGGTCACTTCAAATTACTTTCACAGTGGAAGATTTAATTACCAATGATATTATTTATTGTACTCTTAAAATTAATTCAAACGGATAAATTAGTCTTTAATTTACATGTGTTTCAAATAAAGGAGAATTAAATCTATGGATGTTATCTTCGAATTGAACTATGAATGGCAATAATTGGTTGAAAGCACGTCGTAACTTCGTAAGCGTTACTCGAAATAAAATAATGTCAATTCCGGAAAATCATTGAACGAACGACACCTTTAATTTATGATCTTGTTATTAGCATCTACTGATATATTCGAATGATTATAATTTAATACTCCCACACCTATACTTTGGTAGAGAGAAATAGTATAATAATAAACGATAAGAGTTATCTTTTAACCGATTATTCTATTGCTAAAATCATGAACATTTGGCAAATCCACGATAATGTTGCGGCAATTTTCGCAGTATAAATTATGGTTAATCTATGCGTACATACATTATTGCGATCGGGAAGTGATAGTTACGTGAAAAGATAATTCCTATGCATCCCACAAGGAAGTCTCGTTAAATATATAGCCAACAATATACAAAATGTTTATTGCGACGATATGCGGTACGAGGTCGAATGTAAAATTATTATGAAGTCAAGCTCATGATACAAGTTATAGTTACAATACATGTATGTATGTATGTATGTATGTATGTACGTACGTACGTATGTATGTATGTATGTATATAAAAGTACAATTACGTGTAAAAAAGGGCATGTCATAGCTAATTAGTATATCTTGAATAATTAGTTATCAGTCTTTGATTTACTGCAAATTTACGAATCATTTATAAAGCCTGAAAATAAGTGGTCAATCGTCAATATATTCTAATCTTATTTGACGTTGACGGATAGATGCTTGATTAAGTACACAACAGGAACTAATAGCCTTCATTCTGGTGTTCTTCATGCATCCACGTATACGATAATGTGGTATAACCAAAGCTAAAATATAAGCAGTGCGCATCGTGCCGATTCTTCGTTTGACTGTGTTAAAATTCCCACTTTGTAGCTGAATCGTAATCTGTCTCTCCTAAACGTAATACCCCATTTTTGCCTGCAGCGAGATATCGGCCGTCAGTACATTTGATACAAATGCGAGATGGTTCGCGTAATTCCAAATAAAATCCGTCCGACGGTACGTCAGAATCCACGGTTACTCCTTCGCTATCCGCGTGCCAATATTTTCCATTTTGACCTACCGTTAAATAAGCAACACATTATTTACGATATATCATATTTTTATACCATCGTGAAGTATATATCTTATATATATATCTTATAAATTAGAAAAATACATCTAATCAAATATGAATTCGCTAGTATTCTTTGCTTCTTATCACCATAAAGGACAAATTTAACCTTATTTTATTTAAATTTAACGTTACCATTGCCATTAAAGATACAAAAAATAAATAAATTAACCGTACAATAATATTCATAATAACCAATTTTTAGTTGAAATTTGCAAATGTGCCCAAAAAATGGGACATTGACGGATAGTGGGTTAAGGATAGAATGTTAGAGGGTGAAACGGATCTTTAGTTTATCATCGATGCTACTTCGATTGGGTTGGTAACGAAAGGGAAGAATTAGAAAAAAAGTTGATCGATCGAAATAATTTACGCGATATTATTTATATACCTATAGGATCAATGGTGATATCGATATTGGTTCGCTGAATGTTTAAAATAGAGGAAGCATAAATACCTTTAAATCTGACAACTCCGCGTTCGCATCGTTCCACGCGAATCGTTTCGTAACTGGCCTTATTGCATTCCAGCTTGGGGCTCGCGGTACTTTTAGGACCCACGAAACCTTGTTCGCATCGAAGTACCAAGACTGGCCTGTTCATCAAGTAGAAATGATATTTGCAAGCATCGGAATCTCCTCCGTTTGATAATTCCGCGTTGGCGTAAAGATGTCCAGAGCGTTTGGTAGCAAGAAATTTGCCGTTGTTGGCACGTAATGCGACCGTACCGTCCTCGGATTGCCAAACGAGATCGAAGAGAGCGTTAGACGATCGCTTGTGATCGGAAGCTTGAATCCCGCCACCAGCCTCCAGACTCCAATAGCGATCCTGCATCGTACGTATATACCATCGCTTCGTTACACGATCGAACTCCAATTGAAACGTTTCATGCCCGGAAATTTCGTCCTGATTAGCCGTCACGTCGACTCCTGTAAACATTCGTGTATCAAATACAAGACAATAATGCCAACATATCGATGATTTATTTAATTAGGAATAATGCGAGGTCACTTTGTCGCAAAACATTTTTTTTTTCGTTATAAAATGAGAAAGAATGGAAACAGTTTAGAAACCGTCAGTGAAATACGACGACATGCGTGATTATGATTTAAAGCGCCACAAAATATCAATGATTAATTTAATTAAGAATAATATAAGGTCACTTTGTCACAAAGTATATATTTTTTTTTGTTATAAAACGAGAAAGAACGAAAACCATTTTGAAACCTTCAGAAACGTTTACGATCTAAAATTAAAAAAAGTGGTAAATCGAGATCACCTTGCTTGACAGAGACATATCTTTGATTCAAGGCCGCGACGAACGATGCCTGCGGAAGAGACTCTTCCAAAGAGAAGAGCTCATCGCGCGTGACGGTCGTAGATCGAGATTTTAATACCGCCTTGCTTCCAATCGGTGCCAAATAAGCTCCATGAATGTCTCTAAAAAACAAAAAATACCAACGACACATCGTTATTATTAATATTATCAAAATTGACATCTCTCTTTACGTAAATCCTTCGATCGATCGGATACGACGTGCGCATACCTGAGGGCCAACAAACCCGCGTGAAATTCCGCGGCGTAAAGGCAATCTCGAGTGCACGAATCCAAAAGCTTGCCATCGCGAGCAAGGTACTTATTGTTGCACGTATGCAAGGCGTAATGGCCGCCTTCGGATCTGGCATGATCACCGTGGCTGTCCTCGTGATCCGCCATAGCCGCGGGACGAAATTCTAACGTGAACAAAGTATCCTCGCCCCATGGTACCGGCGCGTCCACGTGTATCTCGTCTTGCGTCGCGCTCAAATGAGCGAAGCGTTTTCTACCGGCAGATCGGAGGTTCACCTTCAATGAAAACAGAAGAGATCTTTCGAGCTAACGTCACGAACTTGAGAACGCCTCCTAGTTATGTCACCGGTCGATGTATTGGGTTGGAGTTTAAGTTCGTAGCGTTTTTAGGCACGAATGGCTTCAAGGTCGCATCTCTCTGGAAATATCCATCGCATCGTGTCGTACCAAGCGGCGCTTGGAAGGTTACGTTTCAGAGCGCATTTTAAAAAAAAGTTATTAAAATCAGTGGTTCCGATGAAAAGTTATAACGATTTAAGCACGAGCGAAATCACCGAGAAAATTCGATATATTTTACGGTACCGCTTTACCGAGTATTCGGTGGAATTGGAAGGGAATCTTGTATTATGAAGTCTTGCCTTCTGGTCAAACGATCGATCCGAGTCTCTACTATCGACAACTAACAGGATTGGAGCAAGCAATCGAGGAAAAACGGCCAGAATTGGCCGATAGAAAGGGAATTGTCTTTCACCATGATAACGCCAGACTACATACATCTCTGACGACCCAGTAAAAACTGAGAGAGCTCGGCTGGGAAGTTTTAAAGCATCCACCGTATAGCCCGGACTTAGCACCCTCGGATTACCGTTTGTCTCGGTCTCTGCAAAATTCCCTTAATGGTTTAAAATTGACGTCAAAAGAAGACTGCGAAAATCACTTGTC
>JAITYT010000490.1:188976-206584 GCA_025433975.1 Liostenogaster flavolineata
AGAAGAACGGAATAATATGAATAGTTGTACCAATTGCAAGCAATAGTTCAAATTTATGGATAGAATGTTTGTAATAACTTCGAAAACCTAGACACCAAATTTTGAATAATGTTTCTAAATCCAAAAATATCGTAAAAACGATTTCAGCGTAATAATAATTATCATAATAAGTGTGTCTCGGTTTTTCATCGTGTTTGAAACTCATTGTTGCCGTAGTTATACCGTTTGCTAAAATAGCACACATTACAACCATTCTGAAGTGAGGAGATCGAAGAATAGCATGGCAAACGGGAGATGCGAATCCTCCGTGCTTATTTTCATCCAAAGTTACTAATTTCCAGCCATTATCATCTCCAGTCAGAATCTAAGCATTATCGACAATGATTGATAATATCGACGATGGTCAGAATTAAACGAATGAGTTAACAGAATGTAATCGATGACGTTGAAACTGACCTGTGATGCTGAACTGTTACTAATGTGTCCCCTTACTCCCCACATTTGTTGAAACTGGACTCTGATTTCGTTAAAAGTTTCGGTAATGACTGCGATAAAGACATTCTTAACTAGCCAAGCTAAGAAAAAGATCATTGTACTGAAGTAAAGTACCGCGCGCCAAGCTGGAAGACTATCGATTGCACGGTACATGATAAATACCCATCCTTCTTGAGACGCAGCTTGATACACCGTGAAGATACTAGTAGCTGGAAAATATAAATTATTAATAACGATCGCAATTCTCTCTATTCGTTCTATATTTATTCCGCTACCAATAACAATTTATCATTACCGAATTCATCGAAACCGTTAAAACCCATGATGTACTTAGATAGTTCAAGTTTCATACACATCATTCCTTCGGGACACTGATAACCCGATTCGGGGTCGGTCGAACAAAACGTATCCGGTATAGCTAGACTATTTATCGTGATATAGTGTGGGTCCGTCGTGTTCAGAACGCAATGATTTTTAAGTTCGCCAAAAAATTGAACGCCGAGGAGACCATAAAGTGACATAAAAAAAAGGAAGAAGAGAGTCACGTTGTATATTTGTTGACTGGAACGCCTAAAAGGAGGGAAAAGAAAAGAAAAAATGATTTTAATTCTCGTTCGGCTTTACGCGTATGTAAGTTTTATTGTTAATTTCATATCTTTTCTTACTTAAAAATTTGATTGATTCTTGCTTTTGGCATGGAAAATTTAAGAAAAACACGAAGGAAACGTATCATTATCAATGGTCTTGGAGCACGTATAATCGATGCGTAACTAAATTTCAGAACAAAACCAAGCATTTGAAACATTTGAAATATTACGGAAAGCCAGAGGAAAATGACCATACTAGCGTCAAATTGGCACCAATGATCCTTCAAGTAAGATTTGTCCCTCTGCAACAATATTTTTCATCGCATAATGTCAATCTAGAGCAGCCACACTCAACTTTTTTGGGTCGTAACATAATACGCTATACGTTACAATATAATATTATTACATGTAATATAATATGTAATAATATCAATATTATTACACATTTAATAATGTAAAAAATAAGACTGTAAACAACGAGTTTTTGGTCGAGTATAGCTGATCTACGATATGTTTATAAATACATAATTGTACACTCGTTAAACATATTTTTATCGCTTCGAATGATACTTTATGAATCGATTTACCTTTAGTATACCACGAATTTGCATTTTAGCTATCATTTCAGCGGTGAAGAGGAACGTAACTATTAAGTCGCAAACAAAAGTAACGTATTGAAAGGATGGAATCTTTTCAAAAGTTTTTGGTGTATTTAAGCAAACGGATGCCAATGAAACTAGGGCACAAAACCGCATCAGTCTTCTCACCCATAACTGTAATTAGATATATTTATTTAATTCATTTTAATTATTCTAATTGTCACGATTAATTCGTTTAATCTATTTTTTTTTTCTTTTTTTTTAGAAAAATATTCTTATTTGCGTACCGATAAAACACGGATCGATCTATTAATAGGAGATGTTCTCTCCAATTAATACTCATTTGAAAACAACTTTAAAGGGCTTGATTACCTTGTTAACCCACTCGATGTCGGTGCTCTCATTGAGGGACTCTTCCGGACCGTAATCAGCCAGGACGGGCTCCCCTTTGAGGCTCTGCTTTCGCCCCAGCATCATAATTGGGATTATGTTAGCAATGGTGAGGCCTAAAAATTAATATGCGGATATATATATCATAGTATTTGACTCTACTTTGTTGCTTCTTTTATTTTGAAATTAATTTATAATCTTTCTTAGAATTTTACTATTTTATTAGAATCTACTATTTTAGTAGAATAACGTCTATTTCCATGAAATTCATCTTAATTTACGATTAAAGAATTAGAATTAAAAATGTTCTCTGCAGAGGGAAGATCGATATATTTCAAAAATATTTGATTTGATATTTATCACTTTTACATACCTTTCTTTTTACTTCTCAGTCGTTAATGAATCCTGCCGTTATGGCAATTTATAAAAACTACATTACATGGAAAAGCAACGATAATAATTAACGTATGATAAACATCTTGATAATGTATTATTCAAATATCGTGAACATTTTTCATTTGCGTTTAGCTCTTCTCTGTCACCTAAAAACTTCGAAACGGGCATGAGCAGTTCCATCTCGTGAGCGGCATCGTCGAATCAATAATTTACTATTTCAACAGCTGATACTACTTTTAATTGGATTCCCGTAGAAAATTTATTGTCATTACTATATATTTATCAAATTTAACATCGGAGGATACGAAATTTCGAACGTGCACATATTTATATGTATGGCTACGCAACCGTGTCTGTGCGTATTACATATTTACTTGCGCTGCGATGATCAACGAGGTATACGTGTGCGGCGAAGAAGCGCCTGGATGACAAGTGATAAGGAGTTTGGTACTGCTGTGCACCTGCGCGAACTTAAGCCGATGGATGGGTGAAATGTGCATGTGAAGATAAAAAGAAAAAGAAATCTTACGTTTTCAGGTAATTATTTTGAAATTTTTAACTGGGCGCACTCCTATAAGAAGAAAATGTCGTAGTTAAAAAACACATAATTTTTTTTAATTAGAAGTATAGCATATCTTTATTCTTCGATAAAAGTTCATCTTTACATCGATATTCAGTAATTACAAAATAGAAGGCAAAATTAGTCTTTGGTGCTTCATAATTTTTGCGTTAGAAATAAAAAAGAAATCGTTAGATCTTAGTCATTTGTAAGAATTCCGCTTAAATTATTATCAGCTTTGAAAGAGCTTCCTTGGTATGACTTATTTTTCGGGATCGATCAATAATTGTTTATAAATAAGAAATAATGTAAATGTATTGACAAAGAGAATGCGAAGTGAAACATGAAAGATAGAGCTTTATAAAAGTATAAAAATTAAATAGAAAGTAGGATGCTATATATATAATATATAAGTGACACATATTTTAATTCGTAACAGAAACAGTATTTTTTGATCACAATTGGAAAGATATAAAATGTCTATGGACTTCTATAAGCAACCGAGACACAAGTAATTATATTCGAAATAGAAAGACGAACCTAACATCTCTTAGCTGATCTTAATAATTACTTGAATTGTTTTATAGATAATTTATTATTTTATTATTATATATATTTACATGTTTTATTTACTAAAATAAAAGAAACAGATCGACTATATAAATTCTTTCTGTAATTTCAATTATTAATTTTTGATTTTAGAATAATTTAAGGGAAGCGTAAGTATATTTCATGATAAATATCGAATTGGGAACTAAACGATCGCGGAATTTGCCGTTAGATCGTTAGGTAAAATTCGCTATCATTTAGTTGCCAACTCAATATAGTTCTTAATTTTGTATGACTATTTAAATATGTTTATAATGTTTTAGATGATAATAATGTAAAACGTTATTTATTCATTATTCGTATACTTAATTTAAGTTTAAATTGAAAATGTTCTTCACTTTCAATACAAAAATATTAGTCTTTTAATTATTTTGATTGTTAACAGTCATGATTATGTAAATGAGAAAAGTATTTGGTATTATAAATTAATTAATAATTTTATAATCTGAAATATAACTAATTAAACTCGTTACAGTCCAAAGGCACGATAGCAGCACCATTGGAATTTTTTAAATTTTCAAAATCTAGAAGATCTTGCTGCTATGGCACTGTACACTTATTCTTCATTATATAATAAAACTATGAAAAATATAAATATTTTTTGTTTTCTTCGTATGTAAAATATTTTTTTTTTTTTTTTATATAAAATTACTTTAATGACATCGAACAATCTTATCGAGTTCAAAGTTTAGGATTATTTCATAGGTTTCTCGGTAACAGCTATCATTTTATAAAATGTAGAATTTGGATTGGATAGAAGAGCAGCTGGTGTATCAAATTCACAAATGGTTCCTTTGCTCATGACAATAATACGATCGTAAGAAATAACAGTTTGCAGTCGATGAGCGATAGTGAGTATCGTACAACCTGAACATTCTTCCTGAATCGTTCGTTGCACCATTGCTTCTGTTTCTGGATCGATTGCAGCAGTTGCCTCGTCCAAGATCAATATCTAATGTGTATTAATGTAGTATTAATGTATTTTATATCAAGTACATTTTTTTTGTATTATACCTGATCTTACCTTACTATTACGTAAAAGAGCTCTGGCTAAACATAATAATTGTTTTTCTCCGACGCTTAAATTACTTCCTCCAAATTCAATAGAAGCATCTAATTGGGCTGACATCATTTGTATTTTGGTTTTAAGTTGGCTCTTTTCTAAAGCATTCCAAAGCTCAACATCAGAGTATTTTTTATAAGGATCCAAATTAGATCTACGCATAAATTAATACATACATATATACACGTATACATCAGATATTATATATAATATTACACGACAGGGACATATTCATTCTTTTACCTTATAGTGCCTTTGAATAAAATAGGATCTTGAGGAATAATAGAGAGCTTACTTCTTAATAAGTCTAAATCTACTCTTGATATATCAATGCCATCTATCTTTATTACTCCGCTAGAAATTTCAACCAATTGGAATAGTGCTACTGCTAATGAACTCTTTCCAGAACCTGTTCTGCCTACGATTCCTACACATTTTAAAGATACAAAGATTTTATATCAATATATGCTAGATATAAAACGTATGTGGCTTATAATCTCATTTATACCTATTTTTTCTCCCGCGTTAATACTGAAGGAGATATCCATTAATATTAATGGCAACTCTTTTCTGTATCTCATTTGAACATTTGTAAACTTCAGTTTTCCTTGGATAGGCCAATTATCTGGAGGTATGAGAAGTGGCTCTCTGTGCAACCCTTCGTTTTTTAAAGTCTAAATGAAATATCTCAATAGAAGAATCTATTTTAGGCGCACGTGTACGAAAATATTACAAGGACAATATTTAGAAAGTTTAAGTTATAGATATCTTAAAAAATAATGCATATTTTATTTCATAAAAATTAGCATCTGCTGGATACTTACTTTAAGATAATAATTTATTCTCTCTACGCTTATAAAACGTACTTCTGTTTCTGACATTAATCTAACAGTGTATTGAAAAATTCCTGAAATTTGTGTAGCATATGCCATGGCAAGTCCAGCGAGAGCAGCAGGTATGTCATTCTTAAGGAAAATGATTAAAAATGCGGTTATAGAAGAAGTAATGATTGCTAAACTGTCCAATCTTACAGCTGACCATCGCATAACTGATTGACACATATAAATGCATAAATTGTTTAAATCAAATAATTCTTCAAACCTATATACATATTTAATAGAATAAAATAATTAATGTCCGAGCTTCTCACTGAATAACGATAACACTTACTTTTTTATAAAATCTTTCTCCTTCTTGAAAGTATGGATTGTGTGCAATCCTTGAAGAGTCGTTGTGACAAAACTTAATACAGGAGAACGCGACATGTTTTCCATCCTTTTAAAATCTCTTATTGCTACCCTATAACGTACAAAAAATATTTAACTATTATTTTTTATAGATAGATCGAAGCCCTTTAAATTTTTACTTACCTGAATAATTTGCTGACAAAAAGAAATATTATACCAAGAACAATTAACGGCAAAAGAAACCATGGAAGTATAGAACATATAAAAAATATTGCTAGACTGCATGTAAATATATTCTGTATCATATATTCTACCGCCAATGGTAAATAGTTATCAACTGTAAATACAAAATTTTTTTGTTTAAAAAAAAAAGATAATATCGCATCGAGTAAAAAGTAATTGCCTGAAAGATGACGAAAAATTATCGAACGAAACGGTACGTATATTGTTCGATAAAATAATAAAATGTTAATAATACGTTAACGCAATTCTTTTTTAATACGAAAATTCCATTTTTTAATTCGACCTAATTACAAGAAATTACTTTTTATACTATTATTTTATTAAAATTTAAGCAAAACGTACCTTCATCTATATCTCGACTAAACATGTTTTGTATTCTACCACTTGGAGTTGTTTCAAAAAATGTTAAAGAAGTTTTAATAATTTTTTGAAATATTTTATTATGTAACGTGGTAGAGGCTTTTATCGTAGTAAAGGTGATCGCTAACCCTCTAATAAGATTAGTTATTACAATTATGCCAATACATGCGGCATAAATATTTTGATAATATTGAAAATGAGGATTGTCGATTATATTATCTGACAAAATGGTTTCGTTGCTACCAGGAACCGTTACGTTCTTTAAAAAAGATGTAAAAAAGTTATCAAAATAATGTGCAACGCAACGTAAAATATTTACGATCTTCATGTATTTATATTATTGTCATCATGGAAAACTATACTCACTCCTCCACCAGCTTTTATCCATATGGCGAGCCACCATGAACTAAATGCAGAACTACTTACACTACAAAAGAGTACAAAAAATACTAAAGCAGCTACAGAATAACCACCTGCAGCTTGTATATATGTGTGATAAGTGTTTGATTTAATTGTACCGGTTTCGATCTTATCTTGAGTCATTAGACCAATTCCTAAAAACATGTAAAACATCTATTCGTACACAAATACGTATACAGATATATTTCAGAAATATTGCATACAGATTTTACCTTTCTCTTGAATTTTTCCCATTTTTATTACACTATTTTTGTCAGAAGTAGGGTTACTTCCTTCTGCTTCTGAAGTAGATATAGATATTCCTCTAGGAAATATAAAGAATACACGAGGATTAATTTCTTAATTACAAAAGTATACGTACGTTTTACATACTTTTTCATAATATCATTTTTTGACTGTAATGATATACTATTTATCATTGCTGTATACTCTTTATTTATTAGAATAAGTTCGTCGTGAGTTCCGTGTTCTACAACTTTGCCATTTTGCATTACGTAAATATCATTGCAATATTGAAGAAACTGTAATAAATATAAAAACGTAGGAACTTAAGATACATTAAAATTATTTTCTTAATTATGCCAACGCGTACCTGTATTTGATGTGTAACAAGGATAACACTTTTATCCTTTAACGCGCCAAGAATTAGATTCTCAAAAATGTAAGACCCAACGTGTGAATCTACCGCGCTCAAAGGATCATCAAGAAAATAAATATCTCTGGAAAATTTTAAAGATATTTTACGTTAAATAGGAAATATTAAGATCGACTTATACTTGTAGATATGATCGAACATTTACTGGTTAGCATAAAGTGCCCTAGCCAGAGCAATCCTTTGTTTTTGACCTCCGGACAAATTTATGCCTCTTTCTCCGATTTCAGTCTCATCTCCTCCTGGCAACATATTCACATCTTCTTTCAAGCCACACACCGATAATGCTTCGTAATAGCGTTTAGTATCAAACTGTTCACCAAATAATATATTTTCCTTGAATGTTGCATTAACGATCCAGGCTTGCTGACTAACGTAAGCGCAAGAACCATCTCGCATAATATTCCCATCTACAATGCGTAACTGACCCAATGCTGCAAGCAAGAAACTGGACTTGCCACTCCCTACTGGTCCACAAATTCCGACTAATTTGCCTTTAGCTACCTCGAATGTTATTCCAGTAAGAACTTCCGTATCTTTAGTTTCCTTTGATTTATTCAATGTTTCTACCATCGTCGTATCGTTGGTGGAAGGCACTTGTTTTCTACGATTAAAAGATAAATAATGTAAAAGTTTTCTACGAGCATTGTTTATTAAAACCACGATACTCACTTTTTATTGTCGTGAGCTTTCTTCGTTGTATTACTCTGCAACTCAATATTGTCATAAACGAAAGTACCATTTGTGATGGCTAATGCTTGTGATTTTACAATCGGCTTCGCTATATTACAGTTATTTTCATCCAAGATCATTACATTCTGTGTAAAGATAATTGAATTATTAGAAAGTAGCTACTACGTACGTGCATAACACCATATTCTTGTATGTTATCATCCATCATGCAAGCATTTACAATACAGTATTACATAGCAAAGATACTCTGTTACATATATTACATTTAGCCAAAAATTCATTAAATTCAAAGCAACAATGACTAGAACAATGAACTACATTAGCTTGTACAAAAAATTGTATATTCCAAATTTCAAAAATAAAACTAAAGAGCATGTAACAAAAGTGAAAACGTCTTTATATTTTTCTTTTAAAACAGAGAACTTTTGTGTAATTATGTTACTGTCATAAAGCATTAATATTAATTTAGTTGCACACGTAATAGTTATATACAAATGATAAAGACATCGTATAAAGTTATTGCATTAAAGATATTAAGTATTGCATTCTTAAGTAACAGTTAACAAAATAAACACCTTTAATCTGTTGAATGTTATTTTTGAGGAGATAATATTAATTAAGGCCACTTGTAAAAACATAAAAGAGCTGCGAATTTGAGTATTGAGCAGCGATATGAAGGGAAATACCTGAAAAAGTAATGTAGTCGAAGATTAAAGTGGCAATACCATTAACATTACTTTCAGGACTTCTATTACGAATCTAAGAATTACCAATATAAATAAATATGTAATGTTTGATATATATTATATATAATATTTGAACTTTGCGTCGGTGTGTGTTACTTTATAAAGAAATCTATATGGCAGTGCAGAAGAACATGTTGCAATATATACAGTACTTTTACGCTTGCTTATTAGCTACCTTATTTCATTAAGTCCCTCATAGTCCCTTAACAAAAGCTTCACCTTTGCATTCATGTTACATTTAAAATGCTTTCAGGTATATATTATTATTATAGTTACCGTGTAAATAATACCAAGACCCAATTTAAAGTCATGTCGTTTATAATTATTATAAATTATCGAATATCTCCATATAACGATCGATTACGCGACCAGAGATATAGAATTTATTTGTGGCTTATATAATTCAAAATGAAATACGAATCGAATTTTTGACATTCGTATGAGAAAAATACACGGGAAATTTAATTTTAATAATATATACGTAAAATGTATCGTTAAGACACGCAACAATTTTTAAAATTTGAATAAACCTGAAATCTCCTAAGGGCAATAAAGGCGTTGGTAAAAGAACGTGTACAATCCTTAAGCGATGTAAGTGCTAGTCGTAACTGGTTCCAAAATAAAGACATAATGGGGAATGCCTGCAATATTTACTATATTAAGTGCAACATTGTCAAATTATTGCACGTAAGATATATCTTAAGCAATGCCAATCAAGTTTACTCTACATAAACTCATTTTAACGCGATAATTCTTACTTCATAAACCTATATTGAAATATCGTATATCGACGGTATACTTAAAAAATATAAAGAGTCGGTGACGTTGATTTTGCGAGAGTGCATCGATATTTATTCTAATTTCTTATTAAATTTGTGATGTAAATAAATATGTATACCTGAGCAGCTGTTAAATTATTTCCAGTCGATACGTATGCCAAGAAGGTAATAATAGCTGATATTACTGGTATGGCAGGTGTTAAAGAAACAGTGAGACTTTGAAAATACGCAATTTTATGAAGCCATTTTTCTTCTTTCTTACGTATATCTGTACAAATATGCATCTTATTAACTTAGTAAAGTAAAATATTAGTTTTCATTCTTCACCTTTCAAGTTCTATCTTTATTATTTACCAAGAAGTTCTTTGCTAAAATACTTTTCCCAAGTATACATTTTAATCATTTTCATATATTCAAAAATTTCTCCCATTAATCTGACTCGTGAATCTGTTACTGGAACCACCTTAGATCTTAAGTATCCATTTATATACGAGAGGAAATACTGGAATGTACAATCGTGTATTTATAAATACGTGTAACGGGATACTGCGTATAAAAAAAAAGAAAAGAATCAAATGTTTTACCTGCACAGGATAAAATAAAAGAAACGTTATCATTCCAAGAAGAGCTATAGGACTAAATAACCATAAAACATAACTTATACCGCAAATGATGACAATAGGCCCACTGACTATCATTGGCCCATAAATTATCACATCGAACAATCTTTGACCATCGTTGGAAAATATGTTTATTAACTGAAATTAAAAAATTATATAGTTAATAAATGTATATTTGCTATCCCCTCGTCTCGGTAAAAGCATATCCGACTAATCTTACATTTCCTATGCCTTTATTTTCAAGATTATTCAGTCTAATGATTTTTTTGTAAATTAATACACTACAAGATGCTTTCAGTCTTAATGCCGTTCTATAATTCATAATCCAAGTCCAAGTAAGAAATATCGTTCGTAAAAAATCACACAGTATTAATAATAGGACCAATTTCACTCCGTCCCAAGCGGTTTCCGTCGGAGATTGCACGTATTCTAAGATCTGTCTCATTATTATTGTCTATAAATTTAAAAAATAAGTCAAAGCTTTGTTTTGTTATCTATAAATTGCAGTAAACATGAAGGTGTAAAATAACCATACAGGACTTATAAATCCGCATATTACTGAACACGAGAGTAACAAGCAGCTGATATAAACTCTTGTTCGTACAAATTTCCAAGCAGCGATGGTAAACGATGCATTCTTAGAACCACACTTGTGCACTTCTTCCTGCCAAAGCGATTCAAGCCTACGAAATATGTATAGTTTGTAAATCTGTTGGTAAATTCAAGCATACATATTTTTTTTATTGTTACCTCGATACGTTATAAGTACAACTATCGTACGACGAAATCAATGGTAAATCGTCTATCGTGATGCCTTTTTTATGCGCTTTCCATATATATTTAGTCAACCATGCCATAAACAAGTAAGAAAATAGTCCGGCATTATCTGCTGGCATAGCTTCTTTATTACTATAAAATAAAAACGAAGGTAAGGATAGTAAGGTGAAATATTTAGAAAAACTATCCGTTCGTGGGATTCTATAACAAAGTACATACATTTTACCGGTACGTACTGGAATTAAGTTTCTTAATGTAGGATTATATCGTGCGACCCCTAAACCTGGAATATATTCAGTGACGTCTCTTGGAGTACGCGAGTTCCTATTTGGAAGAAGAAAGTACTCTCCTCTTCTCATATCCGTATACCTAGTAAAATCATACGACGCATTAACTTTCATTTTTGTCGGAAAGGAAAGAACCTTTTAACTCACCTTTCGTCGTGATTAGATCGATCCTCCTGATTTCCTGCATCTTCGTTCTCATCGTTAGAGTTCTTTTTATTTTTATCCATACTTATTTTATCATAGGATTAATTTAAAAATCTAATTTGTAAAATATATTCTTTTCAATTTAGTAAGTCACGACAAGAAGAATTACTAGATATCGAAACATTATTAGATTTAAGGAACGAAGAGTTCCGAAGTACAAAAAATAAGTATATCTAAATACTTACTCTTAATACATGATTTATAGTAAAGTTACAACGATATTACATTTACGACATATCGTGTACTTTTGAAATGATATAAAGCCATCGAAATACATAAGAATTACTTACTAAATTCATCGACATTCATTCTTATAAATTTCTATTCTAAGATTTATAACAATAGTTACACTTAACGTCGCGTTAAATGTAAAACTATTGTTTGGTATTGTGCTTAAAGAATTGTTCATAAAAAAAAAAAAAGGACACAAAATATTTACTCTTACAATACGAGAAATAGATAAAATAATGTAATGCATTCAAATGTGTGGGTACCTTTATTTTTAATTCGTTTTAAGTGAGAAATATATATCACAAATTCCTTTTTGCTATCATCAAAGTAATGTATTCTGAAACACTCTTATAGCGCGTATCAAGCAATCGCTTATATTCAGATCTTGATAATGCAGATCTTAATCTTTCTTGATTAATCGTGATAAGACAAAATTGAATAAATACATGCGGCTACATGCGTTAAAGTCGAGCATCAAACATTTTCCTTAAGTGCGATAGAAATGCTCACAAATGCATACAATGCATTTCCGAATATTTTTCGTACAATATAGTCCATTGTTCCAGGTTACTGAATTTGATTTAAAAATAATCGTTTAAGAAGAGGTCAAGTCAATGTTTATCGTCTATTAAATATCTAATGCCATAATAAATAGCACTTACGCTGATACGGATAACGGTATAAAATGTTACGATAAGGATACTTTGTTATAAAATTTAAAAGTTATTCGAATCGATTTAAAACATGTCGTTTTATTTTAGCAGTTATTCACACGCACAACCTCGGATAATTGAAAGGGTAAATGACATATCACGCTAAACAGAACGTAAGGTATACGAAACGATTCGTAAAGTAAGGTTAGCATAATGTCACCATTGAATGGTATTTTAAATTTAGATATACATACTTCACCCTTTTTAGAAAATGGAGAGTCACTTATTTTCCATCATTTTATCGTATTTTATATGATTTAAATAAGGAAATCTCTCGTTTCTTTATATATATATATAAACATAAAGATGTTAATAACTCTTTTTATTTATCAATTTTAAAAATAATCGGAAATAATTCGAATTTCTATGTTATTAAGATGATACGAACTCTTTTAACAATTATTTACTATTGATGGTCTTTTGCATTGTAAATGTGTTATTTTGTTTAAAATCTTATATTATAAAAATAATAGTGCATTGATTAATTAAAAAATTAAAATAATAAAGTAAAATGACGTAAATGGTTTTAATCTTCCTATTATTTTCATTTGTAGAACATCTTTATAATCGTTCAAGAAGAAATATTTTCTTTCCTCCAATATTATAATTTTATATTAATTTAACATAGTTTTGTAGAATTAAATGTAATAAAAAACTACCATCTTAATTTGTTAAACACGATACACTTGTAGAAAGTCTTCTTTTCTTAACTTAGTAATTAAACAAATTAATATAATATCTATACGAAATGTATTACTTTTCTAATACTTCTGATATGTAGATTCGCAAAAGTATGAAAAAAAGGTCTTTCAAATGGAAGGATAAATCAATGTAATTCTCAATGTCACAAGCTAACAATATTTACAATAGTCTTAATAAGAAGATAACGTCTTTATTACTACCTCTTACAGCACAGTTCACATTAAACATACGTCATTATTTTTTTTACTTCATGCACAATACGTAAATCTACTTAGACGTAATCTTCAAATATACAAAGTAGATTTAAAAAAAATACAAGCGTATTCTTAATGCATACCACATTCATTTTACAAAAAAGGAGGTAGTATTCTATCTCCTCAAATCTCTAGAGCATATATCGCATATGATCATTGAATTCGTAATGCATAAACTGATTTACGATTCTGATTGTTCCATCTTGGTACAGAATAAGTTAAATTAAAAAAAAAAGAAGAAAAAATAACATAAATACCACAAAATTAAAATTTATTATGATTAATAAAACAGTAAAAATTCTACATTACTTAAGTCAAATTCTATATTTATGATTTAGACTTATAATCTAAATAACTAATTGTCTGAAACAGATGCGATGTAATTATTGTGAAACATTATTTAAGAACATAGGATATATTGAGATCTAATTGACCAAGGACTACAAATATGTTCACAATACTTCAAATATTACTCAAAATTAATACTCGCATTAATACGCTTTCTAGATATTTCGTAATTTCTAATAAAGGAAAAAAAGACGACAATACAAAAAAATTATAATATTTAAAATGAAATAATTTTTATATTTTTTTAAATCTTTTCGAATGTTATCAATCATCATATTTCTAACGTTTATAGCTTCTTTTAATGTAACTTCAAAAGGTGGTTTCGTCTCCTCTTTGATTTATTTTGCAACTAAACTTATGAATTCTATACAATGGAAAATGGATGATTTTCTTTTTAATATTATCTGCAAACGTAAGTACGTTTAAGATAATATTTTTGAATTACAAGTCGATCTTTTCAAGCTTCTTTCGTCAGAAATATGTGATGTCCATTTTCAAAAACTATTGTAATTACTTCCTCCCAATTGACTGCTGAATCCCCTGTTCGGAGAATATCCTGGCCTGAAATTGTTGCCTAAACCTGTAACGTAAAATAATACGAACGATTTATAAATGTAAAGTATTGCGTTATTTATTAACAAAATAAGACTTATACCTCCACAGAAGTTTCCAATACCACCCAGTGACATTCCGCTAGAGCCACCGGTAGAATTAAGAAATAGCTCGATATACCTGTGCGACATATGGCTTTTATCCTGCGAAAGAAATAAAATGTAACTAATAGATCGATCAATCGATGCTCTAGCTAATAAGTAACGTTAACGGTACATACTTTACACATCGCTCTGACAGCTTCTTCGTGCGTAGCAAACTCTACGTCAGCTTCGCCGGATGGACGTCCGCCATTTTCAAGCAAAATTCTGACATTTATCGGTACAACGGGTCGAAAGAACTAAAAAAAGAAAAAATTAATAAATAATAATAATAATATCGAGACGACATAAAATTAAATAAAATATAACTTTCATGTGTTTACGAAAGGATATATTTACATCTGCTATATCTTCTTCCGTAGCTTTGAACGGTAATCCTCTCATATGTATACTGTGCACCCCGGAGCTGCCACCCCAATTATCACCGCTGCCTCTGAAATTTCCTCCTTTCATATCCATGCCACCGCGCATGCTCATTCCACTACCTCGAGAACCAAAATTATTCCCACCGCCCCAAGGACCACCGTCGAAATCTAAACGAAACGTGTAATGAATAATCGACAAATTCTATTTTATAGAAATACCTTTCGATACGAATGATCGATCGATACCTCTGTTCCTAGAACCTCTGCCATTATTGGTAAATCGGTTCATTCCGCCGAACCGATCGCCACGATCGTATGGCGCGGGTCTCAAATTGAATCCACCCATTGGACCACCGCGCATTTTTGGTCCTATACTGGCTCGAACTTCGGACAAACTACTCCGGAAGATTTCTATGTACCTGTTAACGAGCGATATGCATCAATGAATTAATACTTAAGCTGTAGGTTACTCTCCGCCACCCATTATTATTTAGTAACGATTCGTTAAGACGAATAAATCTAAGAACAAGTTCTTTTTAATCGAAAAGATAACGAGTAGAAAATATAATTTGAAAACTATATACGTCGGCATATAGAAATAAAAAAGTAACTTTTTATAAAATTTGAGAGAACAAGTAGCGTTATAAAGAAGGATTACTCATACCGATTATTCTGTTGTAATAGAACAACTGTTAATACTACACCTCTTCGTTTTGCTTTAAACCTGTGTAGGCACTCTTCTGTGTTGACACTGTGATGTACCTACGCTACCCTAGCCCTTCCGTTCCTGAGATCTTTAGATAAATAACAGTTATAATTGCACTTCTTACAAGAATAAAACTACCAACAACGGGCGACAGTTACGTTCTTGCGCATCGTTACGTATCGAAAGTTACATCCAAAAGATAAGAATCGTACGAGTCGATCGAAAGTAAAATATACCAAAAAAAAAAGAAAAAATGGATACGATATCGAGCGAACAAAAACTACCGATGGAAAATGTAATATCCTTGTTCGATTATTCTACTTATCTATTATAAAGATAACAGATATTAAAAAATATCTACTATTATTTATTATTCATAAGGATATTATAATATCCTTATATCGTATCCTTCGATTATAATCGAAGAATATAATATAAGTGTATTCTCTCGAATCGAACGTCCTACCTTGCATCGAAAGTGCAATTATGTATGTTGAATAGATGTGTATGTCAGATATATAAATTGATAGTTACTACCTCTGTAGCGCCTACCCTTCCTGGGGCCCTACCCACCTCCCATGGGGTTTGATGACGATGTAACGGGATACCTCCCGCCCGGCACCCACCCACAGGTTTCAGTTGGGCCAACAGTACTTTTGCTTACGTATGTCTAACTTCTTTTATTTTATTGGTACTCTCTGCGAGAGGCAGTTTCCTTACGTAAGAATTTAGGATCTCTATTTCATGATTATCGGCACACCATGAAACGGTATTGCGAACGGTACGATATTCTTTTCGATTCGATAAGTACGCGCATAGATTCGTATAAAGAAACTGCTTCTACCTAAAAACTTGTTCCCGCTATTTACTAACGAAATGTATATACCTACTACGTGTACTACGATCATAAAAATGATACTGAAATATCGTAAATATACCCAAACCCAGCTAGCATCAGTGCCCCACCTGTGTCCTATCTTTTCCTTGTGTTTCTGCAGAGCGCGCTCCGCAACATCTTTGTTAACAAATTGAACGTAAGCCTCCCCAGTACTGCGGCCCGTGTAGTCTGTCGGTAGTGAAATCCCGTTCGGCAATATCTCCAACCCTGACCCACACATAATCAAACATCGACATTGTAGCGAACACCCAATTATGAATTAATATATCGTCAATTTATTTATCAAGCCCTTACAAAGAAGCAAAATTTTGTATTAAAGAGATATGTGTGAATTGTCATTTTAATATTACTCTCTAACAAAATGAAAGGAACATTGACCATGCCAAAGTAAATGACTTATTTAGAAATTCAAGGTTGTCTTATATTACAGATGCAAGTTATATTTATGAAATAATAACAAAAATTTAAGATAGTTGATTAAATTTATAGGCTTCTCTCAAGCTGTCAATTAAGTCAAAACATAGAGATCGAGGTGTATCGGGTCGAAGGAACGCCGATTTCTTGTTACTTTTGCGAAAAGAGGAAAATTGCAATTATACGAGATCACTCTTTGCTTTTTACAATTATTTTACCTTGATCTAATTTAATAAGGCTTATGGTTTCCAATTTTGCTTATGTTTTTAATGCAGAGTAATTTTGAAACTCGTAACTCGAACTCGAAGAAATTTTGAATTTTCTAAAGAAAATATTTTAACTCGATTTGACAGAATGAACGCCTCGATTATTTAGTATTTTCAGCAAAGTCATATGTTATCGATATACATTTATCGTGTTCTATTATTATTACAGAGTTAATGATAACTTAAAAGCATTATTATGTCAGACAATACTTAAACCATAGTTATAAAAAGCACATCAATTCTATAATTAAAAATTAGAAAGACTAAAAAATTATGCTCATTGTCACTTGGTTTAAAAAATGACATCACTAACCAAAATTAATAAAAAAAAA
>JAITYT010000490.1:278449-291390 GCA_025433975.1 Liostenogaster flavolineata
TTCCTCAAATTTTCTACACCGAATTTCTATTTATAATCGATTGTATCAATACAATAATTTAATATTTCGATGTATTGCCGAACAGTCCGGTTTTTCCTTCATAAGAAGAAATTCTTCGTTTAAGGATTTCCTTCCAGGACTTCGTATTTCTTTTTCCCTTTTTAACGAGTACTTTACAGCGATTTTGTTTTCTGAAATCCTTTTGAACGTTATGTCATATTTTTATACGTTTTACGTGCTAGTATTTAAAATTTTGTTGTAACATGCCACATTAATTATTGTTTGTTAACCTAACTCGACATATGTCCAAAAATTTAACACGAATAGATACCGCATCTCGAGATTACTTTTTCCCTAGAATTTATCTTGATATATATGTTAAAAAATAAAAAAATATGAAGAATATCTTGAATAAATAAATTGTTTTATTTAATATAACTTTCGTACGTTGACAAGATTTTACACTTATATATTGGCGATCAATCGATTGGAGTTACTAGTTATAATCTCGCTTTTTATATCGACTATTCGCACAATTGCATTCTCAAGATTTATTGCTTTAAATTCATCACAGAACGTAACTTATATATTCGCGTTTTCATTTTTTTTGAATGAATATATTTGCAGCGTTAGAAGTCTTAGTTACAGGTAAAATAAAGGTTGCATATTTTATATTTAATATTTAATATTTTTGATTATGTGTTAATTCCATATAAAGTATGCTTAGATAAAGAAGCGCAATTGTTTTAAAGGAGCTCGAGGCAGGAGCAAAGAAATTTCTCAACATGCGATGGAAGAGTAAATATATCAGAACTATATCGGAAGAGAAATTCATGTATATTCAAATTTCTGAAAATACATTCTTATCTTCAAAAGTATCATCCGATAGAATAAAAGAAGGTAACATCGCGAAATGTTTAATTAATTATTTCAAGTTTAACGTTTTTTCTTCGGAAATTCTGAGAAATAACATTTTCTATATTTCCCAAAAACGTCCATCATCGATTTTTGACCGCTTTGTAACACGGAGGAGCGCCTTCCTAATCTTACGGCATCGTTGAAGAATTTATTGACAGGAGGATAATATCTTTCATCCCTTGGCATACTGTATCTAACACGAATGCACACGCGATAAGCCAACGTGAGTTCTACAGCGCGAATACTCGTCGAGAAGAAAGTACAGTACGCGACGAAAACTTGACACTATTTTTTCGCCTTGACGCGAGCCACTGTCGTCAAGCTCTAAAGCGTAAATACTCGCCAATCTCTAAAACGCAAATACTCGTCAAGTTCTACAGCGCAAATACTCGAGTTCTAAAGCGTAAATACTCGTCAAGCTCTAAAACGCAAATACTCATAAAAAAGAAAGTACAATCCAAGAAGGAAATTTGACACGATCTTCGCCTTGACGCGACTCACCACCGATCAATCCTAACACCAACATTAGGAGTCCGGGATCCAGAACTTCACGTTAAGACCATCGGGAAAGGGGCAATGCAAAGAACGAAATCCTAACGAGAAATTAAAAGCAATTCAATATCTCGATCCGAAGGACGATGGATAGGAATTTTTCGAGGCGAAGTCGACATCGACGTCACGAGTAACGCAGATCGGAGCTTAGGAAGAGACGGCAGTGGCCAACGCTGCCGACGCCGCCGCTGATCGTGCTCGATGTCCGCTACCGTCTCCCTACCACCGTCTCCTCGGAAACACGGTTCCGTGCCGCACGCGAGAACAGTTTCTCCCACCAGCTAGCCAGGCAGGGGCTAGTCGGGCTAGCCAGTCAGCCAGCCAGCCGGCGAAGTGCCTTCCATGCCGATGTTTACAGCGTAACCACGACGACGGCCCATGTGTTCAGTCGGTGGCCCGTCGCTCGTCGAGCCAGAGCCTGCTCTGGTGTCGCTCCGTCGTCGATTGCTCCCTCGAGTCGCGCGTTTCGATCTGGGCATCGCGCGCTCGCGATCTCCCCCGATATTCTCGCACCGACCGTTTCGATCACTAAACTACGAGCAAACAGGCAAGATTCGATCGTTATCAAAGTCATCCACCTAATCCAGGATGCCCAGGATTTCCAAAGAGCTGCAGGGGTCGATGGATCATCGATGACCCGATTCGACCGGCTGATCTTTTCTTCCTCTAATCGATTTTGGAAGAACGAGCTCATCGGGAGATTTATTTTATCGAAGGAAGGCAAGATTCTACGCGTACGTCAGGTTACATCAGCTTCGGAGAGGCTTCGTGATAATTAACCAATCGTACGAAGTTTCTTAACGCAACCAATAACGCAAACTTCGTAAAAACGTTTGGAACGATTCTCGTGGCGGTCTGTTGGACGTTAGCGTGACCCACGTTGATCGATGAGATTTCGCGCGTTTTTGGGGAGCCTGGTCACCTGCCGGCATCGTGACGTCGTCGCGTCTGATGACACTGACACTCGCGCGACTCGCACGCGTCCTCTCTAGGGTCGCCAGTCGCTCGAAACGAGTCCTACGAGGTGGAGTGTTCTAACGTTTGAATCCTTGTTCGAAACTGAACAATTGCTGCGATACCGTCGATACGATTGGGCATCCTGACGCTAGCGGTAGCAGGTAACTGAAACGAAAAAGGTCAACGAGGACAATCTCGCCGGCAGGAACGTGTTAACATCAGTGCCGAAGGACCTCCTACTTCGTTCCTCGCGACAAAGAAGACTACCAACAAAGGAAGAAACGCGTGTGGGTTCGAAGCCTGCGCCCATCAGCGGCCCGACCATTATGACCATCGCGCCGCGCCAATCCCGATCCTGAAGGAAGGAGCCTGTCGACCTGGAACGGACCGAGTTCGCGAGGAGACGAGAATTCGCGCGAAATCGTGTTATGACCTGCGCGGTCAGCCTGGAAAGCGACGTGGCGGGGTGGTGGCTACCGTTGAGGCTAAACTCGAGGGTGCAACCTATCGAAAAGAGGAGGCAGAAGAAGGAGGAAGGGGTGGCTGGGGCGGAGGAGGAGGAAGAAGAGGAGGAGGAGGAGGAGGAGGAGGAGGAAGAGAGAACGAAGAAACGTTGGTCACGAAAGTCGGACACTGTTAGCCTCTGTGGTGGTGACCGTGGGGGTGGCGGTGGTGGTGGTGGTAGTGGAGTGGGTGGAGGAGGAGGAGGAGGAGGACGTGGAGGAGTCGGTGGTGACAGTGGAGGCGGTGGTGGTGACTGTTGTTGTCGTAGCTCGTCGCAGGGTGGCTGTTTCCTCGTGGCCGTCGAGGCGGGACTCAAGAGCGGCGGCGCCGGCGTTTACGGAGGCGGTGTATGCGGTGGATGCGCTGCTGCTGCTGCTGGCGGAGGTGGTGGTGGTGGTGCTGGTAGCAGCAGAATGCCTCGTGGCTTGCCGACGAGACGAGGCCTTCAGGCCTTGGCGCTCGTGCTAGCGACTGCCTATGCCACTATCCTTCTCTATCAAGCCGTTGCACCTCGACAGGTGAGAGAAAGATAGATCTTGGTTTTCAGATGACGACTGGGTGGATGGATGAATGGATGGATGGATGGATGGGTAGAGACACCAAGTCATTTTCAGATTTTCGGGAGTTTGATGGTCTTTTAAGTTACACGTCGATAGAACGTTAGAATAGTTTTCGAGTCTTGAAGAGGCTCATGTTCGATTTAGACACTCGTGTTCTCGACTGACTATGCCAATATCCTTCTCTATCAAGCCGTTGCATCTCGACAGGTCAGAGAAAGACAGATTTTGAGTTCAGATGATGACAGGATGGATGAACGTATGGATAGGTAGACCACGTCATTTTCAGATTTTTGGGGAGTTTGATGGTCTTTCATGTTCCTCGTCGATATAACGTTAGAATCGTTTTCGAGTCCTGGTGAGGTTTATGCTCGATTTAGGCGCTCGTTATCGAAGAATTAGATTCCCGTGGAAAATCATCGATCATGATTGCCTCGCTCGTTCAAAATCGCGCTAGGTTTTAGCGCCTTAACGTTTCAGGCGTAAATCAAATCCGTGAAAAAATATTGGACCCTAACGCTAGAAAGTACGACGCTTTCCAGCATCGTGAGAGAAACGCGCGTGATCTCGCGACATCAGGAGAGATCGCAGGCTGCGGATACGCGCATTACGCACGGTTTGTTTAACGTCGGCATCGTACGCACCGTTTCACTTTGCGGCTTCGTAGGAGGGCCGCCTCGACCGAGCGAACTTCTCTTCTCGACGATAGACGACGCGTTCCTTCGAATTGCCCCTTTTGTCTTTCCGTTCATTAGTCGGATTTGACGCGGCATCCCGATGCCTAATCGATCGCCCGGAACGACGACAGCGCTCGTAATAGGATTTTGATGATCTCGTGCCAGTGCGGTATCAGTGCGGTCAGCGCGAAATTGATAGCCGCGGGCGCGCCTCGTTGGAAACTATCGAAGTTCCTAGAAGTCGACATTCTCTCGCGACGCTCGGGAGAGATTTAACCCTTTGCGCTTGTATTTTTTATACTCGAGAAGGCTACCGATCGACTCTGATTTCCTTTTCATATCCGATCAAGACGAAAACATTTTTACGGAGACATTACGATTTAGCTTGGTTTGGTAGAAAAAGTATACTCCCAATTCTATTTTTACACGATTTTGATTTAGCATGGATTAGAAATTAGAATCGATTATAGACGATGCACCTGGCCAACCGGTCTTAGAACATCCGAACGTGTGATTTTCTTTTCTGCCGCCTGATGCTACATCTTTGATACGACCGTTTAAAACGTGTAAAAAATGTTTGAGATTCTAACACGATAACTCATGGTTTGTTGCATTATTTTTGCTGATTTCTTAGGACTGGAACCGATTTTCTATTTTTCGCTAATGTCGCTTTTACGGCGACGTACGAGTGGAAAGGGTTAAGAATTTCGTTCGTATTTCGCCATTTTTATTTCTAGGGAGACTGGTTAAAATCGGTAATGACGATCGTGCGTCAAGCGTTTAGGTTAGAGATGTCCAATGTTACGAGCGTGCGAAAGCAGGTTGTTCGACTTCACAAAAAAAATAATTTCGCGCGAATAAGTTGAAAACAAAACGAGACAGCACGATTTTCACGTTTACATTTACGTTGCAGTGGGTCGACGAGATGACGAACGAGGCGAACGTCAGGAGTCCACTGGTCGAGGTTCCAGCATCGAGGAGGATAATCAGCGAGGAATCGGCTGTGACGCCGCCGGTCGCTACCGCCACTATGGCTCCCTTCACGACCAATCTCGACGATGTTTTTATAAGCGTCAAGACCACCAGGCACTATCATCGATCTCGTTTACCGGCGATCATCGACACGTGGTTCCAATTCGCCAGGGATCAGGTGCGTGGCACTCTCGTTGTTTTATCGTACCGAGAGATTTCGATGCAGGTGTCCAAATCTCCAGGCGACTTAGAGATGCGCTAACAGGTGTCCAAACCAATAGGACCTATAGGATAAACTTAGCAGGCTGCTAGAAGCAATTGAGTTCCCCCTTTCGAGGATTCAGTGCACCCCGGTCACAACTTAGACCACAGCATTATTCGAACTACGTTGCCCTTTGGCGATGTTGTTGCCTGCCTTTCAACGAGACTCCTTCTAGGAGAAGAATGCGCTCAGATCTTGTGTCGCATGGCTTGGACACCCCCGGCGGGGAAAAACCCCGCCTTCACCCTTTCAGGATAGAGGTTCTAGCGATTCCAGCATGCCCAGTTAGAAAACAGTCGCTGTTTACAGTTTTATGGAAAGCTTTAATCCTTTTTCAACGGAACTTAAGAGACCTTTATCTCGACACTTTCGTAGTAAAATTTTAATCGTTTTTTAACACGTTAAACGCCACGCCAGTTCGTTTAGACTAGTTCTAAACTTCTTTTACTATAAGTCGGTCTTACGATACAACGTAATGAAAACGAATAGTCTAATTCCGTTCCATCCCTTTCTCCCACTCTCTGCTTCTCTTTCGTCTCCCTTCTCCCTTTTCCCTTCCGTTCAACTTTACTCACCCGATCAGGGCATTCTAATCGTTATCGGCTCTGTTGTTGCCGTTGGTACAGTTTGTGCCCGCTCGAACTGGTTCGTTAGGTCGAAAAGTAACGGGGAGTCAGGCTCGGGTTCGGCGCTCCACGTAAAATTCGCACGGCAATATACGACTCGAGTTCCACGAGCTCGAGGAGAACATATGCGCCGATATTATCTCGACTCGGCTAATTGCGCGCATTGTAGGCGCTTCCCTTTGCTCTATCTTCCTTCCAGCTCTTGCCACTGCTTCCCGGAATCTCGCTCCAGAAAAGCAACGGCTGCCTTCGCGAAGGCCGATCTTCTACACGCCGCAATCTCGCACCAGGGAGAGAGAAGGAGAGAGAGCGAGAGAGAGGCCGGGTAGAGACAGATGATAGGTATTATTACCGCAATGCCCCGTGGTAATGTCGGATAAGCCAGTAATACGCATACAGGTGGCACCGACATTAATCAAACATTTTTCGTTTCACGCCTAATTGCAATTACGAGTACGCGGTTATCGAACATTATTTGAAGATGTACCGATCGATCTTCACCGATGCCACTAATGATTATTGTTCGATGAAAGATCTCCCTGATTTCATACGCTCGAGCAAAGCCAGTTCGTGCGTATGGTCTCGAGCTGGTCCAGTGACGAAGTGTACGAGTTCGTAACGTAGAGAAGATTAGGTGATCCATCGCGATTCTTCTAGACTCTATTAGACTTTACGATAGAATCGCGACGCTCTGTTTTATCAACGACCTGTTAAAGTTTTAACGACATCGATGTTCTCGCAACTCGTTAATGAGTACAGCTATTCTGAAGTGTCCCAACTCCGAAGCATCTAATTGTATTTGGTTGCTATCTTTTCTTTCGTCATGGTTAAATAGACAACGAGACTTTAAAGACGATCCTGTCGTTTTGTTACTCTCGTTCGACTCTAGTTTTCTTTCACCCTCTGTTTTCCACTTGTTGCTAGGTACCTACGGCCCCACGAAAGGGACCCGTGTCTAGTTTCGTTTTGGAGGGTCTCGAGGACATTTTTCTCTCTCTTTCTTTCCCCTCCTGTAGAAGCGCAAGACTTTTGGTACAGCCCTTGTCATCGTTGTCGGTTCGTGATGAGATTGTGCTAACAGTGTGGGGATTAAAGCAGTTCGAAGAAACGCGTCGTTTTTCGGTCACTTTTCTGGGGCTGGTGCTACTCGAACGAGCCACCAGGAAAGTCATTTTTATTAGTTTTTCTCCCTGGTGAGTTCGTGTTAATCTTGGTGAACTTTAAAACGATCGATCGTGACACCTGTACGTCGAAACGCTCCCTCTAAACGTCAGTTCGAAGAAGGGACCAAAGCGTAGCGCGATATCTAAGATGCCGTCCGACTAAACGAGCGAATCCTTCATCATCGTCGTTGGGAACGTTTCTAACGAAGTGTTTTAATTAAACGATGCGTCGTTAATAAAGCTGCAAGGAAGGTGCTTCGCAACGCGTGGGAGTGACAATTGCTAAATCCTCTCATCGTCGTTTAAAATTGTCCTCTTTCTCGCCCTGCCCGGCCTCGTCTTCAAAGTCGTACGTAACTCGAGCCCTTAATTTACCTAATTTCTTGCCGCTGCGCAGCGCTGATGCCTCGTTGCTCTTCGTTGTCTTGCGAACGAACGTTTCGTACCAGCGACGTTAACGACGACGACGACGACGACGACGATAACGATGACTGGCCGAAACGTCCTTTTTTGTAAAATCGATCGACAAATTGAAAATTAGGTTTTTTATTTTTGAGATTTTTCCAACACCAAATGTCTGTATACTCATCAAGATTCCTGGATGAAAGTGGACTTTTTTAAACATCCTGATCCACCATCCAATCCGCTAATAACGTTTATAAACCTTAGACCTTAGATCATTTTTTTTTGAGTTTTCTCATTGTATCGCTCAATTTTTGAGATTTCGAGAGAAACTCGAAGAAATTGCTGCTGTCTTTCGCGCGAACAATACGACGATATCTCTCGAAGCGAATTCGCCGGTCCGTTTCGTGACGTGGTCCGGAATTAACGTAGATTAGAGTCGTTTTAGAGGAAGGGTGACGAACCGGTGGAAGCGGCGTGGGTCGCTGGAAGAAAATTGCTTACTTTTCGACGAATTCCACGCGCTAAGGACTCGAAAGATCGACCCGACGACACGGCGCTTCTCTTTCGAACCGGAACACTACGTGCGTCGATTAACGCAATTACGTCTTTGTAACGCGACGCTGGTGCTACTGACGTCATCAAGTCGCAGACGTCTCTCGTCTTTCTGACGTTCGGTTTGCTTTTCGCCGTCGTGCGAATTCGCGAGTCGCAAGATGATCGTTCCGAGTGGATCGAGGTTTCGTCACGGAAGTTCTTTTTCTTTTCTTTTTTTTTTGCAAAATCGGCGCAACACGAGGCAAGAAACGAATACTTTTAGCTTGTTAACCGGGCGGGACGTATAAATACGTCAAACGTTTTTATACGGTTTTATATATCAAATATATATATATAGATAAAAAGGTTTGACGTATTTATACGTCCGCCCGGTTAACAGGTTAACAGAGCTTTGGCTCTTAGCGCTTATTTGGGTTCGAAAAGGCGATTCGAGTCAAGTGCGCGATTCTGCGGTCACAGTCGAGCCTCGAACGTGACAGTACCGATCGATCGATATTTAATATCGATCCATCTAGTAGAGAGACCGATCGGTAACGTCGAATCTTTTGGCCAAATTAAAACAAGTAATTGTACGATATATTAGGTTGTTCGAAAACTAATTTCATTTTTTTCCAACAGTTTAAAAAAAAAACAAAATACTTTACGAACAACCTAATATTCTCAATAATCGATCTTCGATCGATCGACGATATTTCAATCGAATTTCGCACAACTTCGACGCACGCAATCGATTGGTATTAAACAAATCTCGATACTCTCGAATACGACGTTACTTTCCGACCTCCCTAACGATCGTTAAGAGTCGTTATTTTAAAGAAGGCGTTTATTTTTATTTTCTTTTATCGATTTACTTCTATCGTTGTCCTTATTTTATTTAGATCTACCTCTTTCCTTTCGCAAACGTACGATATTTTCTTGCCGATGTTCGTCGATGATAATCGATCGTTCTTTTTTTTCTTGGGGGTTTTTGCAAGCTTTTTCGTCGTCCCTGGTCTCGCTCTTTCCGCTTTATTGTCGTGCGTTCTCCGCAATTTGCGTTTCATTCGCAACTTCGCATCTCGAACGCGCGCTTTTATTCGTTCCTAGGGAGAATACGGCGAATCGACAGAACGGGACGGACTCGAGGCTGACGTTGCGCCATCGTGGCACTGGCGCCTAATTTGGGTTAATCTCGATGATCTTGAGCGTTAACGCGACGCACCGGGTTACGTTTAATCGGTCATCAAATCGTCGCGTTAGCGGGACTAACTCGATTCTTTCCATTCGTTCTGGTAGCGCCTTTCCAGCCTAGTCGAACGTTTTCTTTTTCTATTTTTTCTCTCTCTGGTCGCAAAGAGGCGGATTGGACCTTTTTCTTTGGTCAAACCGAGATAAAACCTTTGGAGGGAGAAAAGGTCTGATTTTTTGTCGACACTGATCCTCTTTTCTTTTTTTCTTTTTTTCTTTTTTCACCGTGCTTTTTTCGGTAGCTCGAAAATCCTGTTGCTCTTCGGATCAAATCAAATTCGTTTTCTTCCGTACGCCATTGTGGCATTGGCGCCTAATTTTTGTTAATCTGCGTTACGTTTAATCGATCATCAAATCGTCGCGTTAGCGGGACTAATTTTCTTTTTCTATTTTTTTCTATTTCTTTTCTCGTTGGTCGCAACGAGGCGGATTGGACCTCTTTTTTTGTCAAACCGAGATAATACCTTTGAAAGGAGAAACGATCGGTTTTTTGTCATCACTGATCGTCTCTTCTCTTTTTCTTTTTTCTTAGATAAGCATCGTGCGTTTTACGGTAGCTCGAAAATCGAATCAAATTGGTTTCCTTTGCGCCATTGTGGCGCAAAGGTTTTTTCTATTTTTTTTTTCTCTTTGGCCGCAACGAGTCGGATTGGACTTTTTTTTTGGTCAAACCGAGATAAAACCTTTGGAAGGAGAAAAGATCGAATTTTTTGTCGACACTGATCCTCTCTTCTCTTCTCTTCTCTTCTCCTTCTTCTTCTTCTTCTTTTTTACGCAAGCACCGTGCGTTTTACGGTAGCTCGAAAATCGTGCCGCTCTTTACTCCTGATCAAATCAAATTCGTTTTCTCCCGTGCGCCACGCTCAATCAGAGGGAACATTCGTAAATTGGTCGCTGCCCTTCTCCTGCCGCCGCTCTCGCCCAGGCCGCGCCGTTGCTCATAGCTTCGCAACGGTTCTACAAAAGTCATTCTTGGTAATTGGATACAGCTCGTGGTATTTTGTAATCGTTAGAGTCGTTAATTCGTGCCGCGTGTCTCTATTTCGGAGGCAAACCTGTTTCGTATATCTTTTCACGCATCGGCGCGGATTTGGCGCTGGTCGATCTCCCGCTGGATCGTCGCGATCGAGCCTCTCTTTTTTTTCTTTTTTCTTTTTTTTTTTTTTCTTACGTCAGTTCGATCTCGCGATATATTACACTTTATCATTCGTATAAATTAAAGTTGCGTCGATCGTATCGAAAGGAATTTTACCGTCGTTATCGATTGGCCAATAGGCGCCGTCCGTGCGTCGCTTCTTCGCCCGTGAATAACATCGAAACGTCTTCTTATCTGATCCGAATTAATCTACCTTCGATTTTAATTCGAGCCTAAAATTTAATTAGAAAGCCATAAAGGCGAGCGATTTGATTTTTATTCCTTTTTTTTTCTTTCTTTCTTATTTTCGAAGCTTCGATAGAACCGTAGAAACGAACGCCTCGAACGCGGAGAAGATGGAGAGAAAAAAGAAAAGGAACGTAAAAAGGAAACGGCCGTTCAAACGGATCCGAACGAAGTAAAAATCGCTTCGTCGTTTCTCTTTTAAAACGTGATACGTTCCATGGCTGGAAAGTCGTTACGTTTCTTTCACCGCCTCTTAGCGGCGAGAATTGGATTTTTCGTCTTCTTTTCAGCCGTCTCGATGGGGTACCGGAACGGTAAATTATTTTTCCGATTGGTGGCCTGTCGGAAAATCGACCTTCCAATTTCATTGTTCCTTCGACCGTCCGTCCGTCCGTTCGTTTTGTTACGTTTATCTTCTCTCTCTCTCTCTCTCTCTCTCTCTTCGTTTCTTCGTAACACGCCCCCTCGACTTTTCGAGTTCTCCTCGATCTTGCGTCTTCCTTCCTCTGTCTTTCGTTCTCTCGCTCTGTCCACTTCTTTTCTCGAGAGAGAATCCCTTTACTCGCCGCTCGGAAGATGACTTTCCCTCGGAAGGGAACGCGTACTAAAAATAGGAGACGATCTTAAACACGTGCAACGCGATCGTAGACCGTTTCTACCGGATAATGACGTCTCCATGGTGGCGTCCATTCGAATGCAACGCAAAGGAACCAAGTCGGACTGGCCTGGTCTCTTTGCTCGAAATAATCTGGTCTCCTTGCTCGGACAGGTCGATGCGTCGATCCTACGCCAACTCAAAGAATTAGGTCCTTCATTTCATCCTGACTATCATAATTCTAAGGCTTTGAAATAAATGGACTGTCGAATTTGTCGAAAAGATCACGTTAGGCTAGTCTAGCGATCTTAGACCGTTTCTATGGAATAATGACGTCTTCATGCAAGTCCAGAAGATCGTAGACTGGACTGGCCTGCTCTCATTGTTCGGACAGGTTGACACGCCAATCCTCCGTGAAGTCAAACTTTGTTTCATCGTAATTATTATAATTTTAAGGTGTTGAAATAGACAGACAGACGAGTTTGTCGGAAAGATCACGATAGGCTAGTCTAGCGATCTTAGACCGTTTCTATGGAATTATGACGTCTTCATGGTGGCATTTGTTCGAATGCAAGTCCAGAAGATCGTAGACTGGACTGGCCTGCTCTCATTGTTCGGACAGGTTGACGCGTCCATCTTCCGTGAAGTCAAAGAATTAGACACTTCGTTTCATCGTGACGTATCGAAAAGACGATAGATCACGACGAACATACGTTATCAAAAATTTCTCTAAGTCTATTATCGCATATCGCAAATCGCATTTTTTGTTTCCGATGTGTCGCAAGTTCACTAACGATTCGTTCTTTTTTCTTGTTTTCTTGCAGACGTGGTTCTTCACCGACAGGGACGATCCGTACTTCCAGAATCAGACGAGTGAGTACTTCTACTTTACACGCTGCTTTTAAACATGTGAACTCGATCGTTCGTCGAAGCACTCGATTCGCTATCGTCAATGGAGAACAATTTTTTTTTATTACAATCTTTAAGCGCGTTCGAAGCGATCGAGCAGAGGCGCCTTCGATAACGACGCGACAGTCGCTGATTTTTTTTTATTCTACCTGCGGTTCCGAGAACTCAAAAGTCCACCCGAGAGAGACAGGCTAGCAAAAATTCTGGGATAAAATCGTTGGACTTGCCGATCGTCGCAGGAATCGACGACTTATCGAAGGATCTTCGAGAAATCGGAGGAAAAGAGTCCGAAAGATCTCGTCTTGTCTCGTCTCACGAGAGACGAAAGGACGCGTACGAGACCTTTGCCTCTTCGTCTCTCTTTTTCTCGCCGATGGCTTTTCGAGGGCCGAAAAAGGGCCCGAGCGAAGGGCCGCGGGACCCTCGAGGCCACGAGGGGAAGCAGGAGGCGGTAGGGGAGGCACGGCGCTGGCAGGCGGAAGGATAATTCCGTGGATCGTCGAAGGAAGAAGCGGCAGACGGCGGGGCATAGGAGCGATGAGGGAAAGGGGGGAAAGGAGGGATTCAGCACGCGAGCCCCTCGGGCACCGTCCGACATTTGACCTCTCTCCACCCGCACCGACGTTGCTCTACCTACCTGCCTCTACTCTCCATTAATCCAGCCCTTTCTCTCTCTCTCTC
>JAITYT010000490.1:293859-305515 GCA_025433975.1 Liostenogaster flavolineata
CATAAATATACTCATTACAATTTAAATATTTTATTTTATGTTCTGATAACATCCTCACAGAGTTGCATTAAAATTAAATAGTCTCCACGCGCATGTTTCTGTGAAATTAAATCGTAAGGCAAGGGGTTAATTTGACGCAACTACTCGGTTGGTAATGAAGTAATTTCGCTTTTCACGACCAGGTGGCCTCGCGTGTTTTTTTATTGGCACCCGTCAGTGTTTTAAACCTACGAATCTCTAGGTCGTCGAAAAGACGACCAGATGGCGTCATCGAAGAAAATGGAAGACGCGTATCGTAGTCGATCAAGGCTCGTTCTTAATTCGAAAAAGGTGACTTTCGTTTCGCGTTGACAGACCGAAGTTATTTACTTTCCTCGGCGATCCCGATATCACGCGACACGTGCTGATCTGGTCGCTCCGCTTTCCGTTTCAGATGGTCACATGATCGACACCAAGTGCTCCTCCTCGCACAACAGGCGGGCGCTCTGCTGCAAGATGTCCGTGGAGTTCGACAGATTCCTCGACAGCGGCAGGAAGTGAGTAACCGACTTTCTCGCTAAGTAGATTTATCTTTGCCTCGTTCGATACGACCGATAAGCCGAGCCGCTCGGCCGTCCACTTCGCCAAACTGAGCCTAACGATGGTGGGGTCTCCGATGAGGCTATCGAGACGCGAAGGCTAATCGATTCCCGGAATGAGAAGACACCGAAAGAAAATCCCCAGAGAGTAGCCACGCGAATCGGACGATGTCGAACTGCTGGTGATTTTCTTTCCACGATTTCCTCACGATCCCGTGATCGAGTTCAGAAATCTCGAAATCGAACCGAAGAACCGTCGAAAAGCCTCCCATCGAAAGATAGAAGTCATCTCAAAGGTAAAAAGTTCGATAGAAGTGGAATGCGTGGAAAAAGGGCGAAAGAAAATGTCTCGGCACCTGGCCGAGGATCACTCGTTTATAGGGCTGTGAGGGAGACGCGATCTCTCAGGATCCGGCGCTGGTAAAACGTCGCTCGTATTTCCTACTACTCGCCATCTTTTAGATACGCGCGACGCGACGCGGCACGGCAAGGATCGAATACCGATAACGAAAAGGAGCAAATAGGCGACGAGTGGGATCCTAATTGCACGTGAAACGGAATCCCTTTGGTCGTTGGTCGCTCTGGGGAAGAAGTTATGCCGTTCGTGGTGAAAGATACGCCGGCTTGGATCCTCCTGACACTTGAGATCCGATAGCGCTTAAGGAGGATCAGCGAGAGCAAGGGACGACAACGACGACGGCGACCAGGATAAGAACGACGTCCTTCGATCGGTATATCGTCCTAGGAACGAATAAATATCGCTACGACGTGGCATCGTCGACTTTATCCGACCATCGAGTCCAGTCGAGATCGACTGGTTTCTCGCTTCGGGTGTCTCGTCGGTGCCCTTTCTTAGAAGAGGATTCTCTGGAAGGATCGATGACACGATCGCATCTATCCTTGCCGAGGTCTTTTTCTCTTTCTCGAATTTTCCTCCTTTGGGAAAGATCAATCGACGCATCGGGATTAGTCTCGCCGAGCGACTCGTCTTACCAGGAGGAGAGATCGAGTCTTCATCTTGGGTTTGTCGAGTTCTAGATTCGACTTCGATCTGTCAGAGCTGTGGAGAAAAAAAAGCAAAGTGGATCGGTTCTTGGCTAGTGGGTAATAGGTCTAGGGTTCGATGATAGGATTGAAAGAGAAATTCTTTTAAGAAAGATGCGTTTGGAAGTATTTAATAGATACGATTAAAGGCATCTTGCCATCAATTCAAGTTTGTCCGGGGAAATTTATCGAGGATACGCATCAAGGAAGAAAAGATGGAGTCGAAAGGCTTACACGATGACCGCGGAGCCAATTAGGCTCTCCCATCACCGTCCAACCACGTCTACCCGGATCGTGGTAACGATCTATTCGCGGAATAATAAACGTCTCCCTCTCGGCCGTTTATCCGTCTATCCGATCGTTTATCCAACGGTTCGTATCGAGGATCAGCGAGATACTCGACTCGTCGTCTTATCGCCTGCCGTCAAAAGGATCGTGGTTGGATGGTACGGATCGATCGATCGATCCGTCAGGTGGGTGGGTGGTCGCTCCTTGCCGATGTTCTCCTTTCTTGCGTTATTTCTTCATTTTTCCACGAAGCCACACTGCCGCAACATACATCTTAGGTGATGCGCAACTATCTTCACATTGTTAAGATCATTCTATTCTGGACCATTTTTTCTTTTTTTGGTTTCGACTTTTTTGGTTTGGACTCGAGATCATATTACTCCCTACTCCCTACTAAAAACCTCCTTCTCTCTCCCTCATATACGGTTCTGTTCCCCTCTCCTAGCCGAAAGGTAATCGAGCGTGACTACGGGGGGACCGCTATTTGCACTACTTCCTCGCAATCACCCCGAAGGTGCCGTTTCTCTATTCTGGACCAAGAGACTCACAACTTCACGAGTTCGTCCTAGACCATTAATAATCGACGTACGACTTGAACGACGCACCTGTATCTCCCTACTGTTAAGACTGCTCTATCCTAGACCAAGAGCCTCACAACTTCAAGAGTTTATTCCAGACCATTAAGAATCGACGCAGACTTAAATGACGCACCACGTCTTCCACCGCTAAAACCTCTCCCTATACTACGTCCTATTTCACTGACAAAGCGACCTGCTCATTGGGATCGAGAAAACTGTCAGACCTTCCGAGCTGGCGTCAAAGAGCCACACCGTTACCATTCGAAGCGCGCGGACGCGTCCCGAGAGATCTACGACTCAAAGAATTCACTCTAGACGATCTCGAATCGACGTATCTCGCGCCTACGATATTCTTCGAAAATCGTCCCGTCACGCTCGGTAGATCGACGCTTGTGCGATCACGATCCTCTCGTCGTCCCCGTCGAGAGTTGGTCGTTTGATGGGCGTATAATGGCGTCGGCTTTCATTCGTGCGACGAAAGAGTCTCGCTGGAAAAAGGGTTAGCGCTCCGCTTGACGTAGGATCGCACGAGGGAGAAGCCAGGGGGCAGAGGGGGTAAGAGAACGATGACGATGATCGCAAGGAGCACGCGAGATGCCACTGCCAGATTACGCGGACAGGTAGATAGATGGTACCCTATTATCGACTTGGTCGCATTAAACGCTTCCTCTTTATATAGCCGTGTACGTACTCGCTTAGCTCGAGTGTCTCGAGATTCACCAAGCTCCGAAGAGATCTCGCCAGCCGACAGGCGGACAGATACTCATCGCGGGCCAAGATACATCGAATCTCTGTCTAATTGTTCGCCATGGCCAAGAGGCAATCGTCGCGACAGCCGTAGGATCGATCGAGAGTCCTTCGGATCTTCTAATGGATTCGCCGATTCGAGGACAAGAAGATCGAAAGGTCGAGACGCCGCTTCCTCACTGGCGACTCTAGCGTCTGGACCGAAGGTGTCCTTCCAGTATCATTGAACGATCGTTAGGCCTGGTCGCATTAAAAGCTTCTTCTTCATTTAGCCGTGTACGTATTCACTTACTTCGAGTATCTCGAGATTCATCAAGCTCCCAAAGGGATCTCGCGAACCCACAGGCGGACAAGAAGATCGAGAGGTCGAGACATCGCTTCCTAACTAGCGACTCTAGCGTCTCTGGGCCTTCTAAACCGATGGTGTCTCGCGAGCGTCCTCTGTCCGATCATCTTTGGACCTTTTCTGACCTATTGGCTTCGGCTTTCCTCCATTAGCTCGTTTCTTCCTTGAAACGAGCGACCTTAAGACGTTTAGGAGAAAACTGTTAAGACAGTTAGGTGGTGATGGTTAATGCGCGCAAACTTCCCCGTCGATTCGAGAAATCGGCAAATATTGATCTTGGTAAGGTCGCGAGGATCTTCGGAGGAGGAGGAGGAGGAAGGAGTCGCGATCGATGGACGCAAATAGATACGGTGGATGGAGGGGGGAGGGGGGAGGGCGAGGGGACGAGTCGGTCGCGCGACACTCGGCGCAGGTGCACCAGGACGACGATCAACCGAGAACGAAGAAGAGCCCGTGGAAAGGGAGAAATTCCTGGCCGGCTGTTAGCAACCCTCGACCCGTCGCCTTCAGCCATCTTTTTTTTCTTCTTCTTCTCTTCTTCCTTCGGAGAGACGCGCGCGTTATCGTCGCGGCACGACTCTCGAAAATTCGTGTTTGCGTAGGAGCGTCGAGTGCCAACTAGCGCGTCCGTCTCGTCCCTCTCGTCGTAATATTATTTTTCCACGTTCCAGTCGCCAACCCTACGAAAACACGGTGAATAGCGTTACGTCGACCAATCGCGTCGCTCTCGTGGAAGCGACGAACCGAGTCGCGTCGGGCGTCTCGCCTTTGAAATTCCGACATTTTCTCCGCTGCGAGCACGCGGAAATCCATCGAAACTGAACGTCCAGCTTCGTCAGGTCGAACAAGCTTTCACCGTTTCGAAGATTTCTTTGATCTTAGTCGTGTTCCAGCTTTCCATCCCTCCTCCATCCCTCGTTGAAGCGATTTGCTCGATGTTCCTTCGGTTCCTTCCGAGCAAACACGCTCGTTTGGAACGCCTTCGGCGCGTTCTACGCCACGGCGGTCACCGGTGACCGCCGCGATAAAACTTAACGCGTAACAAAGAAAAATTCGTATCGGCGCTACTACGGTAAATCCGATCAGTGTAAAATTCGTCATCAACGCGTTAAAGACGATGCTTAACAATCATCGACAGTTTGCCGGCCACTTCTTTTCGCCAGCGGTTTTCATAGGAACGAATATATAGATGATATTTTTAGATAAAGGATCGCTTTCATCGTTCTCCTTTCTCAATTTGCCAGATAGTTCTTCGTTAAAATTCGAAGTTATTATTAAAATTTTAATAAAATTAGTGTAACCTGCGCGACACTCGCCGGTGACGATCTAACGGCGATACGATAAAAGTGTTAGAAAATTTTGCCTTCCTCGTTTCTTAATTTTTCAGTTTTTGCCTTCTTTAAAAACATTTTTCACGTTTTTTGATTTTTTTTTTACATTTTTTAAATACACGTTTCACATTTTTTGCACCACTTCGTCGTCGCATTGGTTTCGTCTCGCGTTTTTTCCCGCGCTATTGTCGCGCGATTCTCGAGATCGATCGCGTGTTACGAAGGTGACGAGTGCCTCTCGACGGCGCTATTATCCACGTAGACGTTCCATTGTATCGCTCTCCGACGTCGGTCTTGCCAAGATCACCCGAGTCTGCGGTACACCGTCGAAACTTCGCGCTTTGCCTCGAGACTCTCGCGAAAATATCGAAAATTCGAACGACTGATCTCGCGAGCGACTCTTTTACCCTTTCGCTGCTAAAGGCGTATACTTACGCCCTCGCGAGTCAGTCCGTATACGCGAAAAGCGTGAATATACGCCGTATACGTTTTTCTTACCGTAACACTGGTTGTTTCACCAATTGCTTGAACATGGAATTTATGGATCCGTGTAACGTGGTAACTGCATACTCGCATTTGTTTCAATATCGTTCGGTCGATTGCCTTCGTATTGAATGATTTAAGTCGTCCCGCGTACGTCAAGATGAAACGTAAAATCGAGCATCGAATACGGGCAGACGAAGACGGGAATTTCGAGGCTCTCGTCCTCGCGTGCACTTCTCGCTCTCCTTTTCCTCCTTTCGGTTGCCTCTTGGCGATAATTTTCGGTCGAGGCACGCACGATTGATCGTACCGAGAAGCAAAGAAACCCCCTTTTGTACGTGCGCCTTTTCGACGCGATTCTGCGGTCGGAGAGCGACACGGAGGGTCGAACGATGGAAGGAGGGATGCCAGGAGAGCGGATCGGTCTCTTCCATCACGCTCGTCCTTTATGCGAGACGATTTCGTGGTTTTATCCGGGTGACGACGTCGTCCCTCCTTCGATGTTTGCTGTAATTTCATGGACGATGCAATCACGCAAGATCTTCTAACTCGTCATCGTCATCGTCATCGTCGTCATTGTGATCGTCACTGTCATCGTTGCCGTCATTCGCATTGTTATCGTCATCGTTGTCATTGTAATCGTCATTGTTATCGCCGTCATTGTCATCGTCATGGTTGTCATCATCGTTATTACCATCATCGTCGTTACTGTCATCATTGTTATCGTCATCGTCGTCATTGTGATCGTCACTGTCATCGTTGCCGTCTTCCTATTGTCATCGTCGTCGTTGTCATTATCATCATTGTCATCGTCATCGCCGTCAATGTCGTCATTATGATTGTCATCATCGACATTGACCTCTTCATCATCGTCATAGTTGTCATTATCGTTATCATCATCATCATCGTCCTCAATATCTTCGTCAATGTCGTCATTATGATTGTCATCATCGACATTGACCTCTTTATCATCGTCATCGTCATCGTCATTCTTCGAATGAAACATATCGCATAACGAACGAACTCTCATCGATCTCGTTGAGATCGGAAGGAGACCAAAAAAGGTAAAACGAGGAGTTAAAAAAGGAAGAAACGAAAAAATATCCAACGAGGACAGGTCGTCGCGATTTTCGTGGGTCGACCCTTGCTGCACGCGTTCCTCCACACGATTTAAGAGCGAACGAAGAGGAAGAAGAAAAAAGAGAGCGAGAGCGAGAGAAAGAGAGAGCAAAGCGGAACAGAGTGGGCAGGGTGGAAGACGAGAGGTCGTCTGGGTCGTGTCACGAGGGCTGGAGGGGTTTGAGCTGGTCGAAAATGACGAAAAGGAGACGGGAAAGAAAGAGAAAGAGCGACGAGCACGACGAAGAAAATACAAAAAAAAGAAATAAAAAAAATGAAAGAGTGATAGAGAGAGAGAGAGAGAGAGAGAGAGAGAGAGAGGGAAAGAAGCAGCTCGGAACGGTGACGATTCAATCTACCTCCTCTCCCTTCGATATTTCTTCGACGTGCTGTCGTCCATTCTGCTTTCGAGAGGGCGGAGGGGAAAGGGAAAAAGGAGGAGGTGGAAGGATCCATCGGACGTCGCGACGATGACGACGACGACGACGAAGACAGTCTTCAGAAAAAGAGTGTCTCGAATGTCGGATGCGGGCCTCCTTTCGTCGTTCTTCTTACTCTTCATCTTCTCTCTTGCTCCCTCCTCTCTCTGTTTGGCTCTTTCGTCTCTCTCTCTCTCTCTCTCCGCCTCCTCTTGCGTTTAATCGATGCTACCAAATATTATTCACTTCCCCGTACACAGAGATTATTCATCGCCTGGTGAAAAAGGTCTCCTCGTAGGTGGCTGTTGAATTATTGCATGTACATTTAGCATATATGCGTATAAATAAATATACATATATTTATTTATATCGTCTCTTCTCCGAAAAGATTTGCCTCGCATTTCCAAGCGTAAGCCGATAGCCGCCGGAGCTTTTTATCGGCGCGCTTCTCTCGGACGTGACGTAATGTCGCGAACAGTGCGTCGTTATGACTCTCGACGATCACCGGGGTGTGCGTGCGTGCGTGCGTGCGATATTTTATTAATTTATTATCGCGTTGATAAGAGCGTCGGTTTTCCTTTCGACTCTCTCGATATTTCGCGACTATCAAATAATCCAGGCTTCGATTAAACGAAAGAAAAAAGGTAAACAAATAAAAAAGAAACAACGCCAGAGAGAAATACTCGTCGTTCGAGAACGTACAGGAATAATTTCGTCCGGATACTGTCGATTGACTTCGTTCGATCTTACTCTTGTATTTTTCGATCGAAACGAAGCAGAAAATCTAGCTAACAGCGAAGCAAAAAAGGGAGAAAAAAAGTCGCGAAAATAAATCCACAATCTTTCGGATAACGACGGCACTTAGAAAATCTCTCGGAGTCACCGGCGGCGCGTTCCGCTTTCTAACAATCGATAGCTCGCACGCGGTCGCGCGACTTTCGATAGATAAGCGCTTCCTCGCGGACCAAAGCGGCACGGTGTTACCTCGATATTCGCGATTAATTATCGCCGTCGTTAAAATTAGTATCGTCCAATGGGCGAATTCCTCTTGCTGTCCGTTCTCTTAACCTTCCTTTTCCCGCTTCCGCGGCTCTTTTTAGCCGGTAGATGGCGCGCCGACGCCAATGGCGGCGGCTTATCGCCGCGAGGAGCTTAAATATAATCGTCGACGATTTCACACCTCGCCTCGTCCAATTATACGAGCGTTTTATGCGGCTGCTCGCGGTCGGTTCCGCACTGGCCGATAACGAACGCTCGCGGAATTTATGAAATTCCAGAATCGCATCGGCGAGTCGCCCCGTAGCCGTGGACTTGGCGCAGAGACGCGGAGACCGCGGACGCGATCGGGATCGTTAATAATCCCTTTCGGTCCCGCCGACGATGCGACTCCATCGTATTTTACGAGCTTCACTCTATTCCGTTAGCTGAACGCTCCTGCGCTTCGTTTATCGCGGTCCTTTTAGCGCCTCTTGGGGCGTCCTGGTCGAACGAATGATCGGTCGAAATCGTTAGTTAGATGGATATTTTGATTAATTTATTATCACGTTGATAAGAACGTCGGTTTTCCTCTAAGGCATCTTTGCGCGAACCTTCTATCAACTTCCTACATCCTCCTAACATCCTCCTTAGATCTAAATTTAGAACTGGCTAGCCAACCTTGTCTTCTGCAACGCGATCTCGCGTACATTAATTTTAAACTTTATAATATTTAATAATAATTTATTATAATATTTTTATAATATATTAATATACTATATATAGTTCATAATATAAATATAATTTATAATGTATAATATATTAAATTATTATTATTATAGTAATAATTTAATAATAAATTTTGCATATTTAAACGACGATGGAATCTTATACTTTGCGTAAATCGACGAATATTCGTAATAACACGTATAGCGCTCGCTCCGTGTTTACGTTTTGGAAGGACCACGTAGATTTCCTTTCTTGTTATTTCGACCGAGCCGAGGTGACTTATCGGAGCGACGCTATTGTTGGTTCGTCTTCGGCCGTGGGAGCACTCGTGGAACGTTGCTCGTAATCCAAAGAAGAATTTTCTGACCGAGGATGAAAACCTACGAAGTGGCTTCGAGGTATTGTGGTACACTTGGACTGTAATCCGCGGACCTGTTGACCACTCGGCGCTTCTCGCCTCTCCTGGACGTTCAGTGGAAGCACTTCGTCGATAATTTCAATAATTTCCCACATTGCGTGTAATTTTGTACTCGAGACATTTCGCGTCTGTTCAGATTTATTTGATTTATCCGATCAAAGATTAAATCTCTAGCCTTGAGATCTTCGTTCTTTACGTTATTTATGCAATGTATATATTTAATGTCATTTACCATGTGCGTATGTTTTCTCTGCTTTCGAAAACTCGACATTTTACGTCCTTTACGTTATTTATGCAATTTACATATTTAATATCGCGTGTTGTGTGCGTTCGTTTCCGCTGTTTTCGAAAACTCGACATTTTTTGTTCTTTACGTTATTTATGCAATTTATGTACTTAACATCACGTACCGTGTGCGTATGTTATTTAATTTCTACTAGAATATCAAACGATCTTTGTCAGTTTGGACTTCTTTGATAGCAGCCCAGATTTCCCTTTTTCTAATAGAGACATTCGTCGAGCGATACGCACGACGTTACTTCGAGAGAACGTTATGGAAGAAACGCCGTTGCGTACGTCATTGTTTTGCGCGCACTGTTATTCGGAGACTGTCGTGAATTTAACGGTCGATTAATTCCGGAGGCGACGGACGTTTCGTAATTCTCTCAAGTCCGACGTTACGAGAGACGACTCTCAACGAAAATATCCACTACGTAAACGCGGTCACGATGCTGGTCGCGCGTCTGCGTGCCGAGGGCTCCAAATGGAAACGATTAGAAGTCGCCTCTATCGATTTCGTTCGGTACAAAAAATTCGCGTTCGTTGGAATCTACTGGAATTTGCTCGCATTGACTGGAGATACTCGAATCTAATCCCTTGAAATTTTTCTTCCTTGCAAGAAATGCTTTTTTCGTAAATAGACGCAACTCGCGATGATCTGATCGCTTGATCCGAACCGAGTGCAACTCTTTTTGATACGTCCAAAATATATGGCAGAGATGGGAAAGTAGCGATATGGCGCGCGGATCCAAATGGAAACGATTCGAAGTCGCCTCTACCGATTTCGTTCGGTACAAAAAATTCGCGTCCTATGGAATCTATTGGAAATTGCTCGAATTGGCTAGAGATGCTCGAGTCGAATTCAGTACAATTTGTCTTCTTTGCAAGAAATGCTTTTTTCGTAAATAGACGCAACTCGTACGTAAAGAGACGCGCGAGAATCGCGAAGATCCGATCGTTACCATCCGAACCGAGTCCAACGGAATCCAACATCTACGCACGTCCAAGATATACAACACGGATGGGAAAGTCGCGATATGGCGCGCGGATCCAAATGGCTACGAGTTTGAGCGCGTTCGTACGTCGCTCGAGAGCGTCGCGGCAGATACGATCGCGCGTATTTACCATTCCAAGGCCTCCTCGCGAACCTACGAACGCTCCCGTGCCTATAAAAAGGATATCGCTGTAGATTAGGCGGAAGGGCGAAAATTAAGGAGAGATTTTTCCCGGAAGAGGATCAAAAACGGACGGAGGATCGCCAGACCGGCCGTTTCTCTCGAAATCTCGTCGATTTCGCTAGGACGACGATAATCCTTGGTCAAATTTACACCGGTCCGATGGGGAAAGGCGGAATTCCCATGAACGAGCGCGTTTATCTTCGTCTTCTTGGTGGCTTTCAATAAGATTTCGTAGGAAAAAGGGGAAGAAAAAATGAAGAGAAAAAGAAAAAAAGACGAAGGGGAAAACGTGGACGAAAGGATCTTCCAAGACGATCGTCGTTCCTCGAAGAGATCTACGGTTTATCAAAAGGTACGAGAACGACCGAACGAAGCTCTTATCGTCGTCGATTTGCACAGTGACCGTCCTTATCGTCGCGTTCAAACAACCACGTTCTTTCCATCTTATCTTCCTCTTTACCTTTATTCTTTTCTTCTTCTCTTCTTCTCCTCTCTTCTTTCCGCCATCTTCTCTTACGTAATTTGCGCACAGGACGAGCGATCTCACTCTCGACCTGCAGTCGTCGACGTTAGGTCGCCATACTTCGACGTATGGTTCCGTCTGTTTGTCCTGCGCTGCTTTATCGCGTCGAAACAACCTCGCGAACACTTGGAAGAATTCGTACGCGTTACGTAAGCGCGTATACGTGTGTACATACGTATGCACATGTATGTATGTATGTATGGAAGGTGCGCCACGCAAATTCCGCGCGTAGAATGTAACGAATGACGTGTCTGAACGAGGGAAATGACGAGAATTTTCGCCATTTCAGACCGGATCAGACAGGAAATACAGACGCAAGGATCGATATCGACGTATCGATCTTCTCCGGACGGACGACGTCTCTCCATCGATTCTTAGCGTCTTTGGAATTTTCACGATCGAACGACGATTGTTACGAGAGGAAATTTGCCATTAGATAAAGAAAATTATTAGAAGACGCGTGAATCGATCGATTTTCCGCGTCTTTGGAATTTTTACGATCGAACGACGACGATTTTTACGCGGGAAAATTCGGAATTAAATAACAAAAAAACAGACGGATGAATCGATATCGATGCATTAATTTTCTTCGAACAGACAGAATTTATCGATCGATTCTCC
>JAITYT010000490.1:320321-334057 GCA_025433975.1 Liostenogaster flavolineata
CTGTTTTTTGTCTCTTTCTGTTTTTTAAATATTTTTCTCGGTTTTTCTCTGTCTCACTTCTTCTCTTTCTCTATATCTTTCTCTGTCTGTCTCTGTTTTTCCGTCTTTCTTTGTTTTTTGTCTGTCTTCCTCCGACTCTCTTCTATCTTCCTTTGTCTTTCTCTGTCTCTCTTCCGTCTCTCTCTTTCTATCGAAGCTCCACTCGGTCTTCGGCGCACCTTCGACCCACCTCCTCGTTCACCATCTCCTCCTAATCAACCTCCTCTAGGACGTTTTATTACGGCGAGACGGGCTCTGCGCCTACGAGCCACTTCCGAGCCGCCTTCTCCCCGGATTCCTCCTCGTTTTTCCCTCGACCTTCTTCCCCTCGCCACCATCGTTCGACTCGCGTCGATCCTTTCCATCGCGATGGATTTCCAGCGAGCTCCATCTCCGACGTTTTCGCCCTACGCTCGATCATTTCAGTTATTTGCTCATTACAGTTAATTGTCCTGCCCGTGCTCCGCGGATCGGTCAGCCCGCGGAATTCGATTCGTTCTTGCGATCGCGCCTTCGACATTGATTGCGATCACGACATAATCCTCCTCTCCTATCCGATGGCTTGCGCGCGTTTTAACCCTTTGCACTCGTCTTTTTTATATTTCAGAAGGCTAACGATCGACTCGACTTCTTTCTTGTTCTATTCGATCAAAGTGAAAACGTTTTTATGGGAACCATAAAAACCATATTCTGATGGTTCTGTTAGGTTAGCGAGGAAATAATTTTGTTTCTTTTTTTTTTAGTAGGAAAAAAATTCGATTTTTTGTAGAAAGGAGGAACTTCGAGCGATTGTATAGTACTTTTCGTTTAGTTCGGCAATTTTTTGCGGATTTTTCTTTCAACTACGCGATAGTCAATGACAAGCGATTAATATCGAAAGATCAAACGGCACGACACTTGGAAAAATTAAAATCTCCCGTGACCCGCTAGTACGTACTTAACGATACGCAAATTAATCGAATCTCGGCGGAGCTCGTAAATGAAAGGAAAACAGGGAAAAATGACGTCGGGTTGCTATTAAGAAAAAACATAACGCCATTTGCTCGTAAAAAATCGAAATTAGCCTCTTATCAGCCCGATAGAGACCGCAATAGAGTTCGTGGCCCTTCAAGTCGAGGCTAAGTCCTGTTTATCGAGAAGTCTGCGCATAACTTCGGGGACAGGACGATCAGCGGGTGGTGGAGGAGGCTGTTGTCGTGTTTCCTGAAGAAACGCGTATTTCCAGGAGCTTCGAGTGCCCTTTAGGAAAGATTACTCGACACGAGGACCCGGGAGCGCTCGTCTGGCTGCACGCGTCAGGATCGGCTTTCTTAAAGGTAAAGGAGGCACTTCCGCTGGGGTCCTCGGACGCAGTTCTAGCGGCAGGATCGAGTGGCCGATCGAGCGCCGCTTGCAAGATGTCGCGACTGCCTCTGACCACCTCTTCGTCAAATCGCGCTCGATCTTAAGCTCTTCGTTTGAAATTGATTTTTGTTTGACGGATTTTCACGATTTATGAACAGATAGATCAACGTCGAGCTTAAATCAGGCTTACGATTAAATAATTGCAAAGGATTAAAAAACGGTGTCGTACTATTAGCACCTATCGTTAATCGAATATAATTCCCTAACGAAGAATCTAATTCGGCCTGTTCCTGAATCGAAATCCAGTTATTATTTGAATCCTTTTCGACCGAAGAAGGTATAGTAGAAACAGTCGAGCTTAAATCAGGCTAACGATTAAATAATTGCAAAGGACTGTATCGCTACTTCGAACGTAATTCGCTAAAAGAATCTAATTCGGCCTGTTTCTGAATCGAAATCCAGTTATTCTTTGAATCCTTTTCGACTGAACAAGGTATAGTAGAAACAGTCGAGCTTAAATCAGGCTTACGATTAAATAATTGCGAAGGATTAAAAATCAAGAAGGATTAAAAAATTTCGTCGTACTATTAGCACCTGTCGTTGCTTCGAACGTAATTCGCTACAAATTCAGTCTATTTTCCACATGGAATCGATTTATTCTCCGAATTCATGCTGGAAAAAGGGAAAGTAGAGCGAGAATTCGTTCCACGAGCAGTTGGACAACGACGCGCGCAAATTGCGCAACGCATCGGCGCGTCATTTGCATCTCGTGCGTAAGGGCGACACGCGACGCTTCTCCATCGACTCGACGTACTCGGAAAACGGCTAATTACCCGACGATCGAGACGATATCGAAGTCAACTACTACCACTAGTCCCTCGCTATCCCGTTATCGCCGTGAAATATCGCGTCGATATCGGGTCCGCGACGATCGCCCTTCCTTTTTTTTTTATTTCTCTCCTTCCACCACCACCACCACCACCACCACCTTCTCCATTTCCTTCTCCTCGTCGTCCATGCGGACACCTACGTAAGCAGGCGCTGGTCCAGGGTCGAGCCAGGCATTCGTTCATCGTTCGAAAGGCGCGCGACTCGACGCACGCGCCAAATAAAAGCCACCAGCGCGAAAACTGGTTGTAAATTATTATAATGGCGTTCGCGCGCTTGCCGCGCATCCACCATTCGTACGAGCAATTTGTTCCTCTTCGATGAACCAACCGCGCGCTTTACACTAACCGTCAAAAGTTTCTTCGCGGTCGATCGTCGTTTCGAAAGGCGAAAAGATGCTTCGTGGATTTTTACAGCTTTTTTCTTATTCTTGGTGTTAGGTCGGTGCGTATGAGATGTCGCATTTTTAAGCGAATATACAATATTAGGTAGCTCAGGAAGTAATTTGTTGAACGTAGAAACCGTTGGGAGAAAACGAAATTACTTTCCGAACAGCCTAGTATATGTATATATTGCTAATATTATATTATGATATAGTACGGTATACGAGTACAGGTATGATAATAGTTTTTTTTTGCAGGTGAAAGTACATCGGGCATTCGAAGGCCATCTTCATTTTTTTTTTAAATGGATCGATATATTTTTGCTCCCATATTGCGAAAGAGGGTCTTAAAACGAGTTCAACGACCTATTACATAAGGTCGTTACATAATTAAGCTAAATAAAACTGATAACTAAATATTAAACTAAATAGAAACTAAATAAAATACTAAAATAAATAAATAAGGTGGTACATATTTTTTTCACGTTTTATTTACTACTAAAACCACAAGTACTATCGCCTTTCTTTACTTTCTGTGACCTTCGATGACCTTATGTAATAGGTCGTAAAATCCTCTATCGTGATGTGGAAGCAAAAATATACCGATCCATTTAAAACAATGGAAGCGACCTTCAAATGTCCGAAGTACCTCCACCTGCAAAAGAACTATCATCGCCACTGGATGGCTCCTCTCGTACTGTGCAATTTTGTTTGAGTAAATATTTCTGTAAAACTTATAGTTTCGAAGATATTCGAGGTGCTAATAGTTACTGCTCCACCCTGTATAATATACTATAGTATAACATATTATTATAATAATATAATATACGTATTTTTGAATGGTTCCATGTCCTTATAGAACGTCTCACTTCAAGCGTTTTTGGTAATTGTTACTAGAATATTTCCCACGTGTAAATAATCGATCGGAAAAAATTTTTCAGCGTAAATCGAGTAAAATTCCACAATTTTATTTTCGCGATCGACGTACCGTTCGTAAGTACGCGCGCAACGTATAAAACGAACGTCGAAGTCGTTCCATTCCATTGCGTTTTGCTTTCGTTCGGTTCGTTAAAAATTGCAGCGCCTCGACGCTCCCGTTCTTCGTTTTCTTCGCCGAGACACGGCGCAAAACGACCATTTTGCGCTCCTTCTTGCACGAAGCTAAACGAAGGTCGTCTCACTCGGGTGCTCGTTCGCAATATCGTTCATTTGGGGTAACTTTTGCTCGGTAGTGTATACGCGTGCGCGTTCCTTCGTCGACGGAGGAGGAGGAGGAGGGCGACTTGGAAGAGCGCTGCTTACCAGGAGGTTCGCGATCGCTATAACAATTAAACGTAATCGTCGATATAAAGCGCGATCATCGCGCTACAGGCAAGAATCGTGTTTCCTTCTCGGAATGGTAATGCGGGTAATACGTTTTCGCTCTTTTAAACGAGACTCGTTTGAACGGAGACGCGCCTCTTACTCGATCCTCGGCGCTCTTTTCAAAAGCAACATCGGCGCGCTTAACGCGTTACATCGTGCAGCTTTATTCAGCGAATTTATGGCACGTCGTTCGCGAAGTTTTTGCAAACTCTTCGTCGATCATCGGCTCGATCGTGTCCTCGTCTTCGACTTTGTTAATCGAGGAATATTCTCGCGTGGTTTCCTCGAAGAGCCGTGGAATTCTTGAGAAAGTCGCCTATCGAGTCCGGGGAATTCGTTCGGGGAAGGAAGAAAATGCGAGAGAAGTAATCGGAATTCGTTCAGAGAAGGGAGAATAAATGAAAGAAGAATTTGAATGCCGTTGGTCTATCAACAATCGCCAATCGCCTCTGAAGAATTTAATCGGTAAAAGAAGAACAGATAAAAATAGGATTTGGAAGCCGTCGGTCTATCAACAATTGCTAATCGCCTCCGAAGAATTCAATCAGAAAAAGGAAAGCAAATATAAAAATGGATTTGGATGTCGTCGATCTATCAGCAATCGCCAATCGACTCTGGAGAAAATTGGTTTTCCTCGTTCAGAGGAAAAACAAGAAATAAAAGAAAGAATGGGATGCCGTGAGCCCGTTCAAAGCTGTAAATCGACTCTAGAGCGTTTGTTCAGAGAAAAGAGAAGTAGACAAAAAAGAAAAAAGGAAGATCAGCCTCGTTCTTCCTTTTATTCACTTTGTTCACTTGTACCTCGGGCAATCGCGTTCCCGTGCAAAGCGATAAGCCGTCTAATTATAAATCACGGACGATTTCGCGTGCTTTTTCATTGATATCTTCGCGAGACGCCGCTCCTCACCCCGCCGACCAGGCGATAGCCGACTTAACGACGCTCGCTCGTGATTCTTCTCGCGGATTTATTCCGCTTCGACGTAAATCATCCTACGCCGCGATCTTAATCCGATTTGCATCGATTTGGTTGGCCGAGCTACCCGTAGTCGCGCAGCGCCACGGAAACGTTATTCGCCTCTCTTCCTTTTTCGAGAAGCCGCCTTTGCTTTATCCCGCGAAATCGAGTTCGCGAGGAGCCCGTAAGAACTCGGCCTTTCCTTCGGCGGCGTTGCGGTTGCGTAAAATCTCGTATCCGCGTTTCTCTGGCCGCGAGCAAACGAATTTACGCGAATATTATTTGCATGGAATTGGATTTTGCCCGACTATGGTCAACTCTTGATTCGATGGACGGATCTTCTTTCCTGTATGGTGGGAAAATGTGGTTTTCTCTTTAAAAGACTATTCTCGAGTCACTTGAAAGCGACTTATTAAGTACTCGAATAAAGGTTGGCTTTGATCGTGACAGTTCTGGTTTTGATTATGACGATATTGGTTTCGATCGAAGTTCTTGCAGTTGAAGTTCGTGTAATTCTTGCAGTTGTTGAAGTTCTTATAGTTCTTGCAGTTCTTGGAGCTGTTGAAGTTCTTACAGTTCTTGCAGTTCTTGAAGTTGTTGGAGTTGTTGAAGTCGTTGAAGTTCTTGCAGGTCTTTGCAATTACACCACGCATAGGAAGTAATCGAACGAAGCGTCAAAACTGTCCTTGTAAATCTGCCGTACTTGTATCCCTATCCCAGCGTCGTGTTAATGCGCGCTGTAACGATACGCGCCGTGGTGTACGTGACTCTTAACGTCGGATCGGTTTTGTTCGTCCTCGCGATTTTACTACCGGCGCTCGCACGACGAAGGTTACGACCCGTTGATCGTAACTCGTCTATCCAATGCCAACGAGAGAACTTCTTCCTCGCGTGAGCGACCCGGACAAAGCGTCACCCTTCGCGCGAGTGTGTCCCTTTCGCGCGTCCACAAAGAGACGTTTCTCGAAGAGAAAAGAGAGAGAGAGAGAGAGAGAGAGAGAGAGAGAGAGTGAGAGTTGCCTTCCCAACGACGAAATCTCTTTCACCTTCTTCCGAATTACCATTCGCTTGAAACACGATCGTTCTTCCCACCAAAATTGGCCAGACTACCGAAGTAGGTGGCCAAACTGCGTCCATCGACCTTTCAATCATCTATGATCAAACATACGATCTACTTTGGTGTACCATACTATTTCTGATGGCGGACGATCGGAAGATCAACGGATTCGAACGGAGCATCGAGGAAAGAAATCGTTCCTAGAGAACTTTCCTCCGAAACTTTCCTTGGGCGCGCGCGCGCACCTTCGACGCGACATTAGTTAGAATCAGCGAAGCTATTAGAAAGCAGCGGGTGCTCGTTCCTTCGAAATCTTAAACTTACCGACCTTATTATCAGCAACGACGTTATGAATAATCGCGAGCGCTCTCGACGGCTCGCTCGTAGCCCCGAGTCCAGCAGGAGATTTCGTCGTGACCACTCGATAACGACTTCCCCTGGTAAGACGGAGCTCCCGCTGGACAACCAACGGATCCCCGACGGAGCGCAGGAGGTTCCAGGGTAACCGTGCGCCAGGTGAATCCCCTTCCACGGCCCCCTTCTGTTTATTTTCGACCTGGACGGCCTGGAATTATCGTTAAAGCCTCCTAATGGCTGGAGGTGGCGCGTCGCCGTAAATCCAGAGACGTTAGGCGGTTCCACGGAGCTCGCAGTTAACACGCTCGCACGCCGGATGCATTAACTCCGGATCGCAAGGATTATTAAGAGGAGTCGCGATCGCACCAGCCGGAAATCTCGTTTCTACGTTGCACCGGCTATTCCCCACGGTTTTTCCTCTCGCGTTTCCTGCGTTCCTTCTCATCTTGCGTTCTTTCTTTCGTTCTTCCTCCTTTCGTGCTCTTCCTCGTTCCGTTTCTTCCTCTATTTCTTCATCCTCTTGGTCTCGTTTCTCTCTATCTTGCTCTTGCTTCGTTTCTTCGTTTTGGTTTTCTTCTTCTTCTTCTTCTTCGTTCTTGTTCTCCTTGTTGTTCTTCTTATTCTGGCTCGAGCGCTTCTCCATCATTGCGCTCGAAATGGCTCTCGATAATCGAGTCAGACTTCTCTCCTCTTCCTTCGGAGGAAGAGAAGAAGGGAGCAGCCGAGACGCCTCGTTACCTTTACAAATCGAGCCCCGGCTATCGAATACGCGCCGGATGCGCAACAGGTGAAATTACACGTCGAACGAAATTACCGATCGTCGATCTCCCTTCTACGCACGCCGCGCCCCTTCTCGTTCTCTCTTTTCAAGCCGGCACCTCGGAACGCACGCGGTGGAAGGGAGTCATTACGGCTCGCTCCTGTCGTGGACCGACTTGGACTCGATCGAGCCGCGGTCGCGTCTTATCCACCGATCAGGGATTTTCAACGTTTCTTAGCATCGCGTTCTCTTAGCTAGAGGTCGAGTCGTTGGAAGATCATCGGTTTACGCGATCATCATCTTCATTTGTTCATCCTCATCCTCATTCTCGTCATTATCATCGTAACTCATTCATCGTCATAATTGATTCGTCATCGACATTCGATTCGTTCGTCATCATCAACATCATTGTCATAATTCATTCATCATCGACATTCATTTATCATCATCATCATCATCGTCATCATTCGTTCATTCATTCATCATCGATAATGATTATTCAATCGGTTCCGATCCTTATCATTATCATCATCAGCATAACTCGTTCATCATCATAATTCATTCATCATCATCATAATTCTTTTATCATCGTCATTATCGTCATGATCATCGACTCTAGATCCAATTTTTCTCCCGATACTCGGCTGAAACGTTTCGGGCTCGTCGCTGTGGCTCTCACGATTCCCAGGGACGCGTTGCCCTATTGACGCCTGCCTCTCGTCGCAACTCCGTCCATCCTCGTGGGTGTAAAGGGGCAGATGGGTCAAGGAGCAGGCGGGAGACGCGGCAACGCCCGTTTATTTACACGGCCCAACCAACGAGGAGCGAGTATCTTCTCGATCCAGGGAACTGGATCGGATCTGGTCGCGACCCTTACGGATGGGAATCGAGTCGCGAGCCATTCCCACAATCGACCATCCCTCTCGATTCTCCCCTCTTTCTCGTGCCACGCGCCGTCGTTCTCCACCTCGATCGCTTTTACCCTAGACGCTCGAAACGATGTAGTTTCTCCTAGCTTGTTGCGCCTGTTGCACGCGTTAGCAAACGCGAGGAACCCCGAGTCATCGCGACCCCGAGGGTCCTTACGGCTACGAACGTGGCGGCCACCCCTATATTAGTTAGGCTCCATCACCGAGACTCGACACGCGTCACTCGACCATCGAGGGTCCGATCCAAAATTTTAATTCGTTCCCTTGCCTTCGTCAACTTCGTCCATGATTAAAACGAAGAAGTTCTCTTTCTCTCTTCAGACATTTACGAGCGCCCTCGACGAACCGATGAGTCGTAGAATAACGAGGTTAGATCGCAACTCTCGAGCAAAATTGATTCCGATATTGATTTTGACGCCTTACTCGATCGGTCGACTTATCGTTGATTCCAGCCTCTTTTGTATCGGACTTTCGTAGGTTAGGTTAACTTCGGGAGGGGGGTGGGGAAGGGTTGACTCGATTCGTCCAGTTTTTATCGTGGTAACGAATCGAATCTTTTCGATGAAATATCGCGGATACGCGGGTAGAGAGAAGTACGCTGGAAGCGAGGAGGAGCAAAAAGACCGCCCCTTTGGCGAAACGGCCGGATCGTGACGTGGCTGGACGGTCCGTTCGCGGGCCACGAGGCCCCGTTGATCGAGGGCACTCGCGACGGACGCGTGTTGGACGCGAGCGCCTCCCCTCCCCCCGCGGCGCCCACGTGGCCCGACAGCCCCGTGACCCTGATCCAAAAGTCCGATTTGACGCGAAGCACGCGCCGCGCCACTTGGACCGTTATCGTGGGCCTTCCCACGGCTTTCGATTTGCCGATCGGCGTCGCGACGCCCAGTTCGTCGTCGTCCTGGAGTCGTCGACCTGGTGCCGAACTAAAGGGAGCGGAAACAAAAAAGAAGTCGGTTGGAAAGAGACTCGCGTCTCTTCTTTTAACTGGCGTTTGGTTAGGTCTAGCCTGATCGTATGATTATCGTTATTGTTATCGGTTTATTTGGTGATCTTTTGAGTGGTTTAGCTTCACGATGATTTGGCACTAGGTTTTTTAACTAGTTTTGTCAAGTAACGCGAGAATTTCCCAAAGTTTCCCTTCCTCGTGGCATCCACGTGACTCGTTAGCCTCGTGACCATGATCCAAAAGCCCAATTTGACGCATCAGCGTCGCGACGCCCAGTTTGTTGATCGTCTTGGAGTCATCGACCTGGCGTCAAGGCAAAGGGAGCAGAAACGAGGAAAAAGTCGTCTAAGCTTGGATCTAGCTTGATCGTGCGAGCGTTTGAGCGTGTTGTCATCGGTCTATTTGCCGTTTTTTATAGTGGTTTAGCTTCACGATGCCTTGACACTCGGTTTTTCACCAGTTTTGTCAAGTAACGTGAGAATTTCCCAAAGTTTCCCTTCCTCGCGGCACCCACGTGACTCGCCGGCCTCGTGACCCTGATCCAAAAGCCCGATTTGACGCTAAGCACGCGTCGTGGCGCTTCCCACGGCCGGGCTGCGCCGCGACGCCCCGCAAGTCGGCGTCCAGAGGTTGTCGACCTGGCGCTGATGCGAGGGAGAAGCGGAGCCGAGGAAAAAGCCATCGGAAAAGCGATTTATCGCTCACTGGCTCGGTCGTAGAAGCGTTTGGATCGTGTTGTCACCAGTTTACTGTTGTTTTAAGTGGTTTGTTCTTACGATGTCTCGAGACTTATTTTTGGATGAATAACGTGGGAATTTCGCACGGTCTTGGTCCAATTTGTGCGTCAATTTTAGGAGGTCTAATTCCTCTCCCTACAGAGACGAGTGACAGTTCACTAATCCTTTAGAACAGGGATAGTCAACCTGGTCCGTACCGTCCACTAGTACCGCCACTAGTGGGCGTTTTAGTTTACGTACCTTAACCTAACGTAACTCTGTTTTATAAACTTTATAAAGCAAAACTGCCTCTCTACTATAAATCGCCATTACTGTAAAACTAGTGGGCGTTTAGAAAATTTTATTATCAGCAGAGATACAGAAGTAGACGGTGGGTGTAAAAAGGTTGACTACCCTAAAACTTTCTAAAACTGACTTAAACTTTCACGAGTTCGTTTCGTTCCAACTACTTTTCTAACAATAACCAACTGATTTTCTAACCAACAGAAAAATCTTGTTCACGAGATCAGCCTGGATTCTGTTTTAATTCAAACTTAACCCGCTCCTGTTACCGAAATCGATGCAAGACAGGTATCTACCTTGGATTCTCGTTATTCATTCAGAGGAATTATCGATATCATGTAAAATCGTTCTCGACGCGAGCAGAATACGACCATCGTAACTCCGGAAGACGAACGAAGAACCGTGTACATTCCACGACGATGTGAGATTCGCGCGATCTCTCGTAAAAACAGAGACCGCGATACGTCGTGACGTCGCGAATGAAAGGAGTCGTGAAAGGTACACGCGGCGCCAGCAATTAAACTCGAAACGGTCAGCTTCTTTCTTTATCATCGAAAGAACTGGGTCGATCCACGGAGAAGGAACGTCCGTGCGAGCGAGCCGCGCTCGCTCTGGGAATCCTTTCTCGGAAAGTTTTCAAAGAACATCGATGGTACTGGAACGAAACTCGATCTCTAGCGTTTCGTAGACTTTAGCCACCTACCGATGCATCGAACGACTTCATACCTCTATTCCCTCTCTGTTTCTTGCCCTGTTTCATCCGCGTTTCTTAAATAAGAACCGTCTCGATCGCTTAACGATTTTCGCAAGGGTCGACAGAATTTTAACAGTATCAGCTTGATGGTTTTTGGAAGACGCCCATGTCCCAAAAGGGAACTTCTTCATTGTGACATACATTCCCATATTTTTAGTTGTCGAACAAATGTCGAACGACTCGTTGCGTCTCCGTCTAACTGCCCCAACGACTTCTGCACCACTGATGAGCCGTACGAACTTAAACGATCCGTCGAAACTGAAGACGAGTGGACAAACCGACCTGCGAGCAAAGACACCGATCTCTTAGACCAATCGGCAATTCGGTCGATCCTTCGCTTCTCTTGGTCTCTAGGAGTCTGACAGCGGAGTCACGCGACGCGGCACGCGAGATCAGGCGCTAGGCTTCGAACGCGCTAGGTCAAACCGATCTTCGAAGTACGCGCTGCTCGTTTACGTTTCCTATTGGACGCGACCATGGTCGAGAAGAACGACGAGTGGAACGAAGTCGGCGGATGCACCTGCGAGAGATGCCAGGTGGAAACCGCGATGGGATAGACGCTGCGCTTTTTTCCGTGATCGTTTATCCACGCACGATCGGATTCCGCGGTTAGGATGGAGAACGGACCAAGGATCTCTCGACGACGCCTTGGTGGTAGCAACGAAGGAGTCGAAGAGATCGCGGCAGAGCCGATCGCGGTGCTGTTACATCAGCATTGGTGGTCGCGGTCGACGTGGCAGCGCCAAGGGAGAAGAAAAAGGTGTGGATGAAGCAGGCCTCTGCTCTGTACCTGTCCTTACCTACCTGCCTCTATATAGGTGTACGCTGTTCGTAGGTGTCGTGCTGTTTCATCTTTGCACTTGGGATGTACTTACATACATACACACATATTTGCTTACTTATCCACGAAGATAGGTTGATAGGTAGGTTTTGTGGTGTTTTATTTTTCCTCTCGGAATGTTCCTTCTCATACGTACGTAAAAACATATTATACATATATACCTATCTAGATAGTAGGTTTTGTGGTCTTTTATCTTTTCACTTAACGTGTTCTTACTTACGTGTTTGAAATATATACATACATACCAATCCGCTAAATCACGTCACTAGGCAGGTTTTGTGGTGTTTTATCTTTTCACTTGATGTGCTCTTAGATGGATAGAAACATATACATACATACCAATCGACTGAGATACATTGGTAGGTATTGTGGTGTTTCATTTTTCACTCCAGACGTCCTTACTAACATGTATTGAAACATTTGCGTACATAGAAACATATGCATACATACATACCAATCGACTGAGATACATCGATAGCTAGGTTTTTTGGGCCTTTATCTTTTCACTAGAGATGTTCTTACTGGCATGCATAAAAATATACACTTACATACCGATCGATTCGGATACGTTGGTTAGGTAGGTTTTGTGGTGTTTTATCTTGTCACTTGAGACGTTCATGCTAGCGTGCATTGAAATATATCACACATCGTTGGACGTTGCAGCGCAACTGACGTTCGTTCGGTTCCCTCGAGTAAAATCGTTAGCCTTCCCGACGCTAGTCGCGTTCTTTAAATTGAAAAATTCATGCGATTCCGTGGCTGGTAGGGACGGAAATGCGGATCCTATCGATCTTAACCTCTTTCCTCGTAGACGGTACGGGATCGTTCTTCCTATCGATTTCTTTAGCCACGCTTCGAAGAACGAGCAGGAACGATTTTTCCTCGTAATTTCGTCCTACGGTCTTTCGAGTGGTTTCCTTCGTGGGATCTTTCCTCTTGCGTTTGAGTCACCCGTCATCGAGACGGTGCGCGCATCGCTGCCAATTTCGGACGAATTCGCGCGTCCGGTTTCCACGGATGACTCGTGCGAGGAAGAACGCTTGTCCATCCGTTTTACGCGGTAATTAAAAAGCCGACGCCATGTTGACTTCTTTTCGGTCAGTTTCGAGATCGAAAATCATTCGAGTTCCCCTGATAATTTTAGATTGATGCGTATGAAATGTCGGATTTTAGAGTGAATATATTGGAAAGTTCGTGCCGATTTTCGTTCTTTTTAAAATTATTTATTAATTTATTATTTATATTACATTTTTTATTATATGTTATATAATTAATTTTTTTTTCTTCAAAATTGGCACGAACTTTCCGGACTACCCGATATATAAAAATTCGACATTTCATACGCACCAACCTAGTAATTTGCGAGTCGTTCGTTTTTTGTCGAAGATCAAAGATATTTTCAAGATTAAAGATAATTTAAAGAATCTCCGAATCGTTGGAAATTATAATATATTTGGCCATGAATATAACCCCGCGATTCTACCTTTATTTATAAATAAATAATTTTCCTTCCCTCGAAGGAGAGAAACTTTCGTCAAGAGCCGCGTGGTCGTATTGTGCGAGTACGAACAAAAGTTTCGCGAGTAAAACTTCTCACCGAGTTAATGAATTATTAATATTTCTGTTCGGCGACTGGATCTGGAATATCCAGTCGCTTCTTGCATAACGCGTCAGCCGTTCTCGGAGGCAGGTACGTCGATGTCTGGAATACGATTAAAAACGAAACGCTTTATCTTCCTCTATCGACTGGCAGCCAGCGTAGAAGCGTAGGGAGGGAAAGGCAATCTCTTTCGAGTGGCTATGAGCAGGTGCGTTCCGGACTCTTCTTATTCGATCGGTGTGACTTTGCTCGTTGGTAATGGTGAAGGAAGTCGATGCTCTCGACACGGAATATTCGAGATATTCCGTCTCCAACTCCAAAGCCACAACGGAGGGATAAAAATTCGAGGCTAGAAATACTGGAGTTTCTATCGATCTCGACCATTCGTCCACGCGAGCTGATTCCATTAGAATCGATTAATTAATTCCGTTATCGACTGTTTTAATTTGATATTTAGCCTTCGGAATGATGAATTAGCTCTTAAGTCGACGCGCCAT
>JAITYT010000490.1:349328-359592 GCA_025433975.1 Liostenogaster flavolineata
ATACGCACGTAGACGCGTAACGTTCGAACAGTCAGCGAGGCGCGTTCCTAACCACCCGATTCCACGTGGTGATCGTTTCGTGCCATTGCGCGGTATCGATTGAAAATAAGAGCGAGGAGAACAGCGGCATCCTCGGCAACGAGGAGGCCGAGTAAAACTGAAAGAGAGGGGCAGATAGACGAGGAAGGAGACGGAGAAGGCGACGATAGGACCCGAAGGTACGTCGGCCGGTTTGCGCCGTTTCACTCTAGTTTTATTGCCAAGTTATTTCGCCTGTTAAGCTGGCTGGCTGGTTGGCTGGTTGGCTGGCTGAAGATCGCTTGGGATGGGTTGGTCGGTGAATGGACATTGTTCGTTCGAAGCGATATACATACCTCGATGGAAGAAGCCCTCGTGCAAGAAGGTCCATACGCCTCTTTGCGCCTTCGTTTTTCAGTCTTCCTCCTCCTCCTTCTCCTTCTTCTTCTTATTATTCTCATCTTCCTGCTCCTTCTGGCTGGAAAGAGGCCGGAGACCTCTTTGGGTCTCTTTCGCTCCTTCCTTTTGGTCCTGGTTCACCGCGATCCTCTTCATTCAGCCTTCTTACGATCCGGTCGGACCAGTATCGTTGCGGGCGAGGCTAGCTCGAAAGTCGATCGTGTTCGATGTCTGTAACCTCGACGATCGATAACGCTTTATGGTAACCCACTTAACGGAGCGTGGATCAGAGCGAGGTCGAGACGATGGAGAGAGGGAGATATCAGTGCCGATCGAGTATCGTTATAATTTATTAACGATACCGCGTACGATGTGGCTCTTTATTAAACTGGACGCAAGCGTGCGTATGTCCGAATGAGGAAACTCGTGGTTCGTAAGCTCTATCTTTTTGGCTTCGCCGTTATTTTTTTTATCGCGATCGCGATCGAGATAATCGATCGTAACCAAGGGTTCGGCCTTACGGTCTTAATTTCGTGGATTCGCGTTGGTTGTCAAAATTCCTTTTGCTATTGTCTCATTAGATACGATTAACCAAGAAAGAACGGGGAGGATTGTTAAAAACTGCCATTCAATGCTCATATTATTTTACTATCGTTTTATCTGGCTCGATTAGCCAAGAGAAAAATAATGGACTCGCAACCTTTTGCTATTGTCTTATCAGGTTCGATTAACCAAGAGAGAAGAACGAGGATCGTCGGAAGCTGTCTATTATCTTTTTTATCAGGACATTTGCTATTGCGACCTTTTGCTATTGTTTTGTCAAATTAGATCAGTTTTCCGAGAGTCGCGAGAGTCGAGATCGCAAGAATGACGATCCTCGATAGTCGTCTAAAAGAGGGCGAGTTGGCTAAAAGGAACGTCTAATAACGAAGAACAACCATCCGCGGAATCGTTAGAGTTCGGTGGTGGGATTGGAGAGCCGGAAGTCACGGATGAGAGGCTATACCGTGCCGTGTCGTGCGAAGTAGCATTAGGTTATGAGTAATGCTTGCTTTTCTTTGCGGGAGGGTCGACAGCCTCGCCGCTGGTTTCCTTTCCTTTCCTCGAGGAACGTTGTGCAACGGATCGAATAATGTTCGAGCGTCCGCCGTGCGGATACACTGCCAATTTGGTATCTCGTTTTTCCTCTTATCGGTGGAACGATCGACCTTATCCTCGACATCCTAAATCTTTTGGGCAGTATGGATCAATGACGTCATCTACAAGGTGACAATGTTCATACGTTCCGAATTCCTCGAGATGAGCAAACGTAATCGCAGAACATCTTCAGCGTTATGCTTCATAAGATTCCGTCCTTTGATTTATAGGTGCAAAGCCGAGGTCGGTAGTCATTGATCCTAATTGCGCGTTTTAAGAAATTCTCAAAATCTTTTGCCTCACCATGGCTATTGTCGTGGGTATTGTTCATTCAGACACACTGCCAATTTGGTCTCTCGTTTTTTCTCTTATGGGTAGAACGATCGACCTTATCCTCGATCTTCTAGGATCTTTTGGACAGCGTGTTCATACGTTCCGAATTTCTCGAGATGAGCAAACGTAATCGCAGAACATCTTCAGCGTTATGCTTAATAAGATTCCGTCCTTTAATTTATAGGTGCAAAGTCGAGATCGGTAGTCGTTGATCGTAAATCTTCGTCGTAATTACGCGTTTTACGAAACTCTCGGGCTCCTCCGCCTCATGGTGGCTATTGTCGTGGCTATTGCTCCTACACTCTTAAACGCACGTATCCAAGTACGTAACAATGTAAGTACCTAAGGTACCGGGAGACTTCGAAACACACTACTGCGAGAGCGCGCTGGCTATTCGAGATTGAAAGCAAAGTCATTATATCGGACACGGCGTCGGAGATCCAAGAGATACGATTCTAGGAATACAGTTAGCTCGTCGGTGTACCCTTCGTAATAACGTTTCCTCGTTGTTCTTATCGCTTGGAACGTTTCCAGGTGTTTAAGCACGGTGATTCGATTTACCGACGACGGCTCGATGGCCGACGCGAAAAAAGGGAGAAAAATCGAGGTAAAATAGGCACCCATCCGGCATGGAATTCCGAACGGTAAAATCGAATCTTCGGACGATCCAGTCGCGTTATCTTAACCTCCACTGGTTATTTCTCGTTGGAAATGGAGCTCGAGTTTACGTATTCGTCGTCGGGGAGTCGATCCGCCCAAGATTTTTACTTGAAAAAACAATTTTTATTCGTCCTCGAGGCTCGTTCCGCGACACCACGATTATTTTTAGCCCCTTGGCACCCAACGCGACACGCTCGATGCTCCTCCGCTTATATCCGAAGCGCTGCTTAAAAAATCGGAGTGATTTACCGACGCGAGATACGCCGGATGGATTAATTTGGGTGGCTCGCTCGATTTTCTCTTCCGCCCGAATAATTACACCCCGATGAATGGTAATACGAGTGCTCTCGAATTGCGCGACGAAGGTGTACGCATCGATTGATTTCTTGCTCATTTCCCCGGGGATGTTGTTACCGTAATTACGGGTCAGCGGAAACTTTCCGCGCATTCCAAATTCATTTTTCTCCCGTGATGCGTGATATCGGAGTATCGGAAACGTTTACAGCCCAATACAGCCACGGATATCGCTTTAAGATTAACGCGGATACGCGCGACCGAGCACGTAGCAGTCTTAGGAATTTCTTGTAGGTTTTATCTCACTATCCCGCGGTGAAGATAAACATCCCCGTGACGGAGGAATCCTGTCACGAGACGAAAGAGTTCGGGGAACGATCGAGAACCGTGCTAAAGATCGTTCTTACCTTTATAGGTCCTTACGCGTCGATTATTAACAGAACCCAGTTTTGGTTAGGTCTCGCGACCTAATTTACACCTCGCAAAGTTATTCACGGCTGTCTTTTCGAAGTGAATTGATAAAGACAACAGGCAATTAACATTGTTGTAACCTACAGGATCGTTACAGCGACCCAGCTAGGAGTTTGATTAACTCGTAAAAGTGGTGCTGTTCTACGATTAAATTTTTTGATTCCACCTCCTTCTTTCCCCCTACACCCCACACCCCTCCTATCGACCAGACTGGAGGAACATCACACAAATCGGTCTTAAGCTATTCTCGTGAAGGCCGTACTGCGTACGTCGTTTATCAGGACTAGTCGCAGTTTTGCATCTTCGGTGAGGGGCGCAGCGTACCGCTCGCTCGCATAATCGCATCATCGTTCGCAAGGGGAATCCAGGAGATATCGCGGTGGATCTCGATAGCGTCGTAGTCTCTCCTAAGTCGTCCTTCGTGGTCGTCGGTCGTTGGTGAGTACGCGGTGGTAGGTTGCTTGCTGGTCGGTCGGTCGGTCGGCCGACTATCGGCTGACCCCCCATGGGTGTGGTGCCCATCCGCTCGAGCGGAGATTATGGTCTTGCGCTGTGGCACGCCGCTCCCCCGCGGGCTTCGCGTACTCGTATATTATATTTGCTCGAGAAATCTCGAAGCCGCCGCCTCGATGGCGATGGTACAGTCAGTCGCGTGAGTGACTGCCGCGCGACCAGCCGCGACCTTCCTCCTTTTTTCAGACTCTGTTAAAGGATAATCGTCGCTCTGTTCGATCTGATCTGGTTTGAGTTTGGCTCGGGTAGGGTCTGATTCGACGTATACCGGGTGGCTAATTTTTTGGATCGCTCGATCGTGACGAATCAGCGATCCCAGGTAAATGGTTAGGCCGTTGGAGCTCGACATTGGAGAAATGCGACGTTCGTTATCACGCGCGACTATTTAGGGTTTAGAAATGTTCTTTCGAAGTCGAATTTTCCTATTTCTCGACAAACTTTGCTTCGGAGAAGTTTAGTTCGTTTTTAGTATACTTTTTGGAATAGGGTCGATAGACTCGAACATTAGCTTTCATGAATTTTTCAGCAGGTATCTTCCGGCGAGTCCATCGGATCGTCCTCTAAAAAATCGTCGCGATGATGAAGCCGCGATTGTCGCCGCGCCATCGAAATCTTTCTCATGCTCGAAGATCCTTAATCGCGCTTTTTACTCTCGCGTCCTACGCCCGATCGATCGATCGATCATGCGTCGGATGATCGCGTCGTTCGATCGATTATCCGAACGGTGTCGCTTAGAATCGGACTGGTTCGCTGGCAAGAAGCGGATAGACACGTTCGATCGCGTTCGTTTCTTGCTTCCCTTGAGTCTCTCTTCCTCGTCGTACCATTTCTTCGCTTATCGCGCTTACACGCTGTCTTCGTGCTCGAATCTTTTTCTTTTACCATTTATCTCCGATCCTATCAGACGCTCGCGTCGTATATTGAGTTGGCGAAATAACAATTTTGGTTATTTAATGGGATATAATTTTTAACACAAAAGGACTGAATTTTATTCAATGCCATCTTTTGCAATATTTTCGGTAATGTCAGGATTCACTAACGTATAGCCGAAGGAAGTCATTCGAAAAAAACAACGGCATATTTGTGAAAATCCGAGTTACTCTCTTGCCAATCCAATAGTCGCAGATGTTACTTTTAGGAAAGCCTGATCCTGCGACCATCTAGCAACGATCCAACCGCGAATTTCGATCGAACGTCGATCGATGTTCTGTCTTCTTGCTCGAACCGCGATTCTTAATCTTAAAGCTGACGGAAGTTTACTATTTACTATTTATTATTTTATTTTACCGTATCGAGCTCAACTAAGAGCCCATTTACGGAGTTAGCGAATATCCATTGTATAGTAGATTACATTCAAAAAAGAGAGAACGTTACCTATTTGTGAAAGTCCGATTTACTCCCTTGCCAATCCAATAGCCACAAACGTTAATTTTAGGAAAGTTTGGTCCCGTGATCAGTTAGCAACGAGTAGCAGTTTCAAGCACTCGCAGACACTTACTTTCGAAAAGCATCGTTTTGTGTTCAATTAGCAACGGATCCGACCGGGAATACATCGATCGAGGCTTTGGATCATGACGAATCGTGACGAATCGTTTAACCTTCATCGGCGGCACGTAAGGCCTCGTCAACGTCAACGTCAACTTCAACATCATCGTCGTCGTTACTTTGCATTCTTTCGCGCAGGATGGCGCAACTCGCGATCTCTTGGATCTGTCGGGTTGCAGCACTCCAGCAACGTCGTCGTTGGCGTCGCGGTCGTCATCGTTGTTGGTCTCTCGACCGGGCGGTGAAAGGCTTCCGTGGTGGCGAAACGAGAGCTCGTACGAGCCGAAAGCGGATCCGGCAGGCGGCCAAATTGGAAGCGCGCGGGAAGGCGGCGTGTCTTCGTTCTCCCTCGGTCTCCTTCTCATCGTCCTTCGCGGTCGTTTCTTCGTCCCAACGACGAGGAATCGATCGAATTGGTCGATCGAGGCTAGCCGTAACAGCGTTGGAGTAAAACAAGGAAAGCGACGTTAATAAAGTGGTCTGATTCGATGGAAAGTGGCGAATCGATCGACAGTCTCTAGGGTTTGATTCGACGCTTCGAGAATTTTCCTTCTCGTTTTTTTTTTAGAATTCGTGACAAACGCGAAATCGTAGGGGTTTTCACCGAATATTGTCACGCTTTTCCGCGTCGAAATTTTGTAGGATTTCTTTTTCGAAAATGTTCATAATTCTCCGCGATGAAAGCTCGCAGGAGTTTCCATTTTTTTTTTACAGTTTTCCGCGACGAAAGTTCGTAGGATTTTTTTTTCGAATATTTTCACGGCATTTCGAACGTCGTCGATATTTTCTTTCGCGACGGAAGATCGCAGACAAATCATTTATTTTCGTTCTTATCGAAGCTCGATAGCTCCAGACGCGCTTCACCATTTATGGATCTAATGGACGGGGCGACGGATGAGACGCCCTTGGACTCGCGTAACGATTCGAACGTTTGATCGTGGCAAGCTCCCTTTTGACCTTGGCGCGTCGAAGGAGAGACGGGGGGAGGAGAGACCCAGAGGTGAAGGAGCGAGGGAGAGAGGCGAGGATAGTCGTGGCTCCTTTGAACGAGATACAGCCGTCGATGGGGAATAATTTGTCGGTTATCGCGTCTGGAAAGTTCTTAGAAGAGCGTCTGCTGATGCTCGTTGCTTTATACGTCGCGGAGGACGAGCTCGTTTCGTGCGAAGCCGCACCCTAAGGGGGAAATCGATCTCGGATAGCGAGTTTTTACCAGCAACACTTGGGATTTGTACGGTTACGTTCCTTTGCGCCGTCTCACGGACCGATACTCTTTTTACCCCCCTCTTTTTTCCTCCTTTTTTCGTTCTTTACATCTTGTTTTCATCGCGCGTCGCCAGCGATAATGACAAAAGTTTGCGACGACCAGCAGACAAACGCTTGGAAAGCTAGAAGCGCTCAATCTGGACTCTTATTGGTCCAACGATCAAGCTAGTAAAGTTCAATTTGGACTCTTATTGGTCCAACGATGAAGCTAGAAAAGTTCAATCTGGACTCTTATTGGTCCAACGATCAAGATAGATGATAGAGATTGTTAAACTCGTGTTTAGTGGATCTATTCGATCGACGAGTCGATGCCAGGTCTACACTAGCAAACACTTGAAAAGCCATAAGCGCTCAATCTGGGCTCTTATTGGTCCAACGATCAAGTTGGACGATAGAAATGGTTAAACTCGTGTTCGGTGGATCTATCGATAGACGACTCGTCATGCCAGGCCAGGTTGGAATCCGCGTTCTGTTAACGAAGAAATTTATTTTTGTTAGCGACATAAAGTCCAGCCACTTACAGGGCAGGCAATCATGGCAATCATGGTTGCGTAGGTCAGCCGATTTTTGCTCGAAGTCGCGCCGTAATTCGAGCGTGGTAGGGGGCAAGATAGCGGTAGGGAAGGGTGGGAGGAAGGAAGGAAGGAAGGAAGAAAGGACGACGGGTGCGCACGATCGATCGTTTCGACCCATAATCGCAGATCAAACACGATCCACGGTGCAATTTGTTCCTCCTGGCGGTCGTTCGGCCGGTTCTGAGGTGCGCCGTGCTCTTTCGGGTCCCGAGGCCGATTACTCGCGGCCACCGTGACTCTGGATATCGGCCACCGTCCACCCGCGCCGCTGAAACCACCGTCGGCATCACCACGCCCCGGGTGAAAGGGTGATTTGGAAATGATTTCGTGCCGCGAGTGTAGCATCGATAGCGCGCGGCAATAACGTCGATAGCCACGGTTATAACAGCCGCGGTATCGGCAACCAGCGGCACCCAAATAGCTAGCTGCAAAATCGACCGATAAGTCAATCGATAAGTCGACCAATAGTCTGACCGTATTTCGCCTTTCGCTTTAGCATGATTTCTTCTCTTGTCAGTTTTAAGTTTATCATTTTCTGCTCATTCTCTATGGTTAGGTCCATTTAATTGTTGGATACGTGGGGTTGTAGAGATGTTTGATGAGTTTTGCTTAGTTTCGATTGCAATAAAGGGTATTATGATGTTTAGGTACTAATTGGATTTAGATTTTTTAATCGAGTAATATCCAGGGATATTTAAGCTGACCATATCATAAACTAGGCAAGTGTACCGCGATGTGCAATACTGTCTCCTGAAATCGTGATCGATATCGTAGAAACGCGATCGACTACCTGTACGTTAGAATTTTAAGAATCGTATTTTTCTCTCTCTCTTTCCCATTAAAATTGATCACCGTACATGGCGTGTACTCGTTGTTCGTATTCTCCTGGGCAGTCGTTGCTTTTGATCGGTCGGCCGGATTACGGCCTATCGACGAGCCGTAAACCAGGAACTTATTGCGCGCCTGGCACGCTCACAGCCGCTTGCGTTGTCTCTAGTCAGCTTTATCTCGACGAAGTCCGAACAATTTTTCGTCTTTTCCCAAAGGATATGAAAATAATCGTTGGCTTTCGTCGTTCGAAGTCAGGGAAACGAAGTTAGACTTGGAAAACATTGCCTATCGATACGAGTAGGCGTTTACGATGTTTTAAAAACATCAATGACAATGACAACGACGATGGCGAAAACCAAGACGACTACGTCGGATTTCTCTCCTCGACTCTGAATCGCGAACCGGAAGGCGCGTACGCGCCTCTGCGCTTCCATTATTCATGGGTTCGCAAGTCGTGCATCTCGCTTGGCTTTTTGTTCCTGTACCAAGAAACAACGCTTCGAAATCGGGAAGGAAGAGATAAAGGAAGGGAGGAAGATGGATGCTGGATATTGCCACGCGGAAAATTATTCTCCCTACTTTGCCTTGCATTATTCCTCGAACTTTATGACGTTTCTTCTCGCCGTTGTGAGCTCTGATACGGATCGTGGTTCCTTTCATTCGTTCCAGAACGTTCTCGCTTTTCTATGTTCCACTGGATCTCTACGTTCTCGTTGAGCTAGCGAGTGACGTCGCAACCCAACGCGTTGATATCCAGCCTAGCCTTCGATACTGGTGTGGGTGGTTCGCTCGGTCTACATTGTCACCAGGGGATATAAATATCACGGCTAGGTCCACCAAGTGATCGGGAATGAGATTCTAAGATCAATGGTCCCACTTATTTGGGTCCATTTATATCTTAGATATATTCTTGGCGATCTTGCTGCAGTTACCATTGCCATCTTTGACACCGCAGGCTAATGTCGAGGCTTAGACTAAGTTCTACGCATCAGGAATTAAGTACAGTCCTGTATGGAGCGATCGAAGGAACATTAGGTATTGGTGTAGGTGGTACAGGCAGACCTCCCTGTCACCAGGGGATATAAATAGCGTGGCTAGGTCCACCAGGTGGTTGGGGTTGGAGTCCCAAGGCTATAACGGCACTTTCATAAATCCAAGCACGTTGAGGAGTCTCTCGTGGAATCCCAAGGCGGAGAATTATCGAGTGCCGACGACGACGATCGATCGAACTTGTCAACGTTATCGATGTAATTACCCGGTTATTAGAGCCGGTCACGCCACTTCGTTCTCATGCTCTCCAACGTATATTACGCATGCGTACACGCGTTACGCGTGACTCGTCTCTTTGTACGTATCTCGAGAAGCCGCTAGTCACGTAAGCGCGTGTCCCCGCTTCGAAAAAACGAAGTATCGCGATTTCGTAAGCGCAACTTTTTTCGCTCCTTTTTCCAATTTTCCCAGACGCAACCAGGTTTTGCCTATCTATCCGTCGTCGCGAGTTACTTTCGTCGTCCTTATTGGAAAAGACCTCGTCGTCTCGTTTGGTCGAACTTCTCGTTCGAGCGAGAGGGAAAGAGAAAAAGGGGAAAAGCAACATGGCGGAGGCACGAGCGTAGAGAATTAACGAAGGAAGTGTCGGAGGCTTTACCGAGCGACAAACGAGACGAGACGAAAGCAATTTTCGTCGTCGCACGCCGAATGCGACCGCGGGGAAGCCTTCGATGCCGTTACACGGCCCTGCCATGAATTAATTTAACTTTTTCCCCCTTTTACGCGGCGACGATCGAACCCAACGAGATATTAATTATCGCGCGATGCCTCAGCGTTTCGAGTCGAGTTGCTTCGACGTGGTCCTTCCGGTTCCGTAATTCTGCAGAGTCATCGAACTCCTTATCGCCTTTCTCGAGACCCCGCGCAAACTTTTTCGGTCGTCGTTGGCTGGCGAAATCGCAGCGATTCGCTCGATCTCCTCTTCGATCTTCGCCACCGATCGGATCGACTAGGTTCGATTTTGAGATTTTTGGATATTCCGGCGAACTAGGGCAGCGTCGTGACGCGTAGTATCCTTTTCTTACGGTGGTTTGTTCCACCAATGTCCGCCTGTGAGCGGGATCCGCGCCAAAAATCGTACGAGAGTAGCTGCCATGCCTAATCGAGCCGTTCAGTGCACACATCGATTAACTCCACTTTTTAAAAAATCTTAAATTTAAGTGTCAAAGCAC